>OVBW01002215.1:0-12508 GCA_900406355.1 Erysimum pusillum | reverse complement strand
CTTTTTGGTAGACTTCTCGTAGCGAAGTAGACTTCATCTATTCGTCAACTATAATAAGTAGACTTCGAGGTGGTTAGTTCTGCAATTGACCAAGTTTGACTTTCTAAAAATAGACTTCAAACGAAGTCTCCAGCAACGTTGACTTCGTTTGCAANGACTTCGTTTGCAATCTGCGGGTGGTTATTTTTGGAGTTGACCAACATTTAATTAATTTATTTAGTTGACTGCTTTTGTAGTCAACTAATTTTTTAAATTCAATAATATTCCAGTCAATATTTTGATATGTTGGTCAACCCCGAAACTAACCAATATTGAAGTCTACTCCTGTAATATGAGAGGTAGACTTCTTTACGCAGTCAAANGGAAAGATTATAATGCAGTCTGAAACATATTTTTTTGTTTTCAAATGAAATTTAGGAGACTGCAAATGAAGTCTAAGGCTCGAAACTCGATACAATTTTGAATTGCAAAACTAACCACATAGTAGATTTTACTTGGATAATATGAGAGTAAACTAACAAATGAAGTCTACTTTCGCGGAACCAAATAGGAAAATCACAAAATCTACCGGAAAATTACCTTCTCGGTGGTTGTTTGGCAATGTCAAGCACTGAGGGCGTCGTCTTTAGTCACCACTGAAGAAACCCAACACCAATTTAATCACTATCACGACATATAACAAGATGAACCACTTGCAAATTTTCTTGGATTAAAATGGAGAGGAGATGGAAGAAAATGAAGTTCTAATACCATTGGATGTTATTTAAGTGCACAAATTTGGGTTGTTCAAGCATTAAGAGCTTCAAATTTGGTTGTTCATGGTGGTTGAAAATTGAAGGCGATGGCACAACCGTAAATAAAAGAAGAAGATGAGGATATAGATGTAATAAACATTTTCGCAAGAAATTCAAATAAATATGAAATAATGGCATTTTTGTGATTACAATGAAGATTTAAGGATTAGATTGCAAGAAAGTGGCAAATGTTGGAGAGAGAAAAAGTGGTGGTTAGTTTTGCAATTGACTCACATTTGGTGGTTACTTTAGCAAGCACCCCAAATTCAAATAATAACATAGCAACAACCAGTGATCCATCAACTTTAATTTAAATTTCAAGTAAAGATTGAGGAAAAATTAAGGAAGGCCATTGAGCTCCACGGGGCACATCTTAATGTCAAAACAAATAAGGCTAATAATATTAATGAATCACAGGAGCGGAGTGTCACAAATCCCCTATATATTAATAGAGAAGCATTTTTGCCAAGAATGCTGATGTGTCGTCGCTAGAGAGCTCGACATTAATTATAAAAATAAAACCCTAGCATGCTCACACTCTCCTCTCACCTATAAATATCTTTTCTCTGGAGAGATAAAACCAAAATTCAATGTTGATTTTTCTAAAAAAAATTTGAAATGAAAATCAATTTTGGTTTAATTAATCGATTTATTTAAGGAAATATTGAAATATTTAAAACTTATCTCTCTTCTTTTTATGATCATATTTTTTTTATAAAAAAATGAATCAATACATAGTTTATATAGTAAATAAAATCTAGATTTCTTTTTTCACATATGCTGTGATTTGAATTTTAAAAAGGGAGTGAATTTTAATTTTAATATTTGATTTAATACGCATCCAATGAATATTTAGATTTTTGAATAAAAAGTAAAGAAAGTTTGACAAAAAAAAGTAAAAAAACAAAACTATTCAATCAAAACATCCCCTATATATTAATAGAGAAGCATTTTTGCCAAGAATGCTGATGTGTCGTCGCTAGAGAGCTCGACATTAATTATAAAAATAAAACCCTAGCATGCTCACACTCTCCTCTCACCTATAAATACCTTTTCTCTGAAGAGATAAAACCAAAATTCAATGTTGATTTTTTAAAAAAAAATTTGAAATAAAAATCAATTTTGGTTTAATTAATCGATTTATTTAAGGAAATATTGAAATATTTAAAACTTATCTCTCATCTTTTTATGATCATATTTTTTTATAAAAAAATGAATCAATACATAGTTTCTATAGTAAATAAAATCTAGGTTTCTTTTTTCACATATGTTGTGATTTGAATTTTAAAAAGGGAGTGAATTTTAATTTTAATATTTGATTTAACACGCATCCAATGAATATTTAGATTTTTGAATAAAAAGTAAAGAAAGTTTGACAAAAAAAAAAAGTAAAAAACAAAACTATTCAATCAAAACAATAAATAATCACTTAAACATATGAAAAAATTGCCTTGTATCATAAAAATCAGCGAGTTACTGAAATTTGAAACCGGAATATATAAACAAGCTTTTGTATCATAAAGATCAACGGGTCATCATGTCTTTGATTTGTTTAATATATTTTATAGATCAATTAGAGTTTTATATTTACGTTACAAACAAACTTTCAAATCGTGAATTTTATAACTTAAAAATTTAATATTTGTTCCGCGGTGTACCGCGGGTTAATACCTAGTAGCTTCTTATTTTTGGATTGGAGTATTTTTTATGTCCCACAAATTCTCGATTATAAAGAAAACAAACGAAAGCCTTTATTATCCTTCGATCCACCATTATTAAGGACTAGATAACAATACAATATGAACCTTATATAGGCTAAATTCTAATAATAACAGCAATAACATGTTATCAATTAAAACATAGCACAACCAGTGATTCATCCACTTCAAATTTCTAATAAAGATTGAGGAAAAATTCTAATAGGGAGACCTCTGGCCGGTTTTGGGGTGGGGTCAACCACTAGTCTATTTTCTTCTGGAAACACTTTTTCCCACTTGAATCTCTTAACAAGATGGTGCATAAATACAAGAATCTCTATACGAGCATACTCTCTCCCTGGACAGATTCTAGGTCCTCCTCCAAAGGGAACATATGTATAAGGTTTCGGACCACTTCCTTCAAATCGGTTTGGCTCAAATTTCTCTGGTTCCGGAAAGTATTCTGGATTCTTATGTGTTGCGGAGGCACTCCAATATAACTATATGTTTAATCACATGCATGTATCATTTAATGCATGAGCATGACGTATGTTAGTAAATTTAAAAAGTCTAGAACCTTACCTTCCATCCTTTGGGAATGTTAAAACCCTTGAAAGAAAAGTTTTCGATGGCCTCGCGAAAAGAGCTAGAAAGAGGAACAATTCGCATCACTTCACATGCAAAGTTCCAAGAATATTTCATTTTTGAAATGTCCTCCCACGTTAATGCTCCATTTCCTTCCTTTTCTTTTAGTATATCCTTGTGCTCTGCCATTAAATCCCGATGTCAGATTAAAATTTACTAGACATTAGTTTGTGTCTTTTATTAGAAGCCGAAGTCGAATTTAGGTGGTGATATAACAACAACAACATTACCACAAATTACTAAATATCATTATAGGAGACTCATACCTTGTAACACACGTTCGTAGACATGAGGGTACTCAGCAAGATAGTTGACAACGAATGTGCATAAGATACTCGTTGTGTCATATCCTCCGATTAACAATGCAATAATCTTATCAGCCAAATACTCGTCTTTGACCTCTCCTATAGTCATCAAAAAGTGAGATAGGATGTCCTGTTCCGCTGATGCTTTCCCGGCCTTGAGCTCTTCTTTTCTCTGCCTAATGATCGTGGCAACCTCTTCTCTAATTAACTTCGATGCCTTAATGGCTCGGTTAAAACGTGTTCCTGGAAAGTCTATTGGGATTGAGACGAGCCCTGCTAACACTGCATTGAATGGCTTTTTGAGTTTACTTACACTTCCTTCATCGTCCATACTCAGGAACAAACGGCATCCTACAGCAAATGTGAACCTGCATGAGATTTAATATTAGTCCATGTATATATACATTTGAAATGCGACTGTTTCAAATGTCAAATTTTTTTTTGCATTTGCAATCATAACAAGTTCTTAAAGCATCTCCGTCCGTTTAGAAATCCACTTGAAGTTCTAAATGAGAAATATATAATATTTTAATATCACGACGTGTTTTTTCTTATCTAAATATTATTAATAAATTTTTTAATGATGCAATGACCGAAAAGAAATAGTTAATATATTTGATAAGTAAATCGGCGGAAAATGGTGATATCTCCGAAAATAAAAATACAAATAAACGAAAGTGACAGATAAAAATTGGCCCAAATCAATTTCAATTTATCTTGAATATTTGATTTTCTGTTTTCTAAACTAAACGACATAGTTTAAGTGATTGGTTTTGGTTGGATCACGGGTAGTCATCCGGGTAAAGTCAAACGCAGAACAGTAATCGCGGATTATACGTTTAGTTTGAAAATTTGAAGAACCCTAGAAATCTCAATTCCAAATCAATTACAGAGGCGGGTTTATACATAAAATGAAAAGTATAGGTTGGTTTATGAAGAAAAATTTAGTTTAGATAGTTTTATGAGAGTCGAAAACTTTGGGTAGGAAAGCTGAGAAAACGATAAGTAGGGATAAGTTTATAGAGACAACCCTTGTATTTTTAAGACACTTAGTTAATAAACCTCCTATGAAGAGGGTCTTAGTTTCCGTTTGGTGTCATTTGCAAAATATTAAAATTCGTTTAAAAGATCTAAAATCTTTAGTTTGATTTGGGGAAAATAAAATAAAATTATAACAACTTTTAAACGCTAAATCGAAGGCAACGCAAACAACAAGAGGGCACATAGACGATTTTGGCCCTCTATTAAATTAAGAATCTTAAATTAACCAATAAAAATAAGTAATATGACACATCATGTTATATTTTAAAATAAATCAAAATTAAAATTAGAAAAATAAAATAGATTATAGAAACAAAATCGGTATACATATAACAACATTTTAACAAACCAAACCGAAAAATAATTTGGTTTTAGTTGTAAAGTTTAAACCCTAATTACTCATTTAAAAACCCAAACCAGTATAGAATTTCGTTTTAATTATAAAATCTAAACTCTAACGGTCTAACCACTTCTTTATAAACCCAAACCGATATATAATTTTGTTTTAATTGTAAAAACTAAATCCTAACGACTCTTCTATAAACCCAAACCGATATATAATTTCGTAAAAATTGTAAGATCTAAATCCTAACCACTCCTTTATAACCCAAACTGACTTATAGTTTCGTTTTAATTGTAAAATCTTAACCCTAACCACTCCTATATAAACCCAAATCGACATATAATTTCGTAAAAATTGTAAAATCTAAATCCTAACCACTCCTTTATAAACCCAAACCGACATATAATTTCGTTTTAATTGTTAAATTTAAACCCTAACCACTCCTATATAAACCCAAATCGACATATAATTTCGTAAAAATTGTAACATCTAAATCCTAACCACTCCTTTATAAACTCAAACCGACATATAATTTCGTTTTAATTGTAAAATTTATATCTTAATTTTCATTTATAAACCCAAACCGATATATAATCTCGTAATTGTAAAATGAAATAATCAATTGGTGGGGTCTATAATTGATTTAGTTTAATTATTTTATTTAAAATTATAAATTATTTTAATTTATTTATTTTAACTAATTTTGGTTAGTTAGTTAGGAGGGGGTGAATAAGATGGAATCCAAGAATTTTTCTATATATAATGTCTCCGAAAATATATAAAAGAAGATGAGATGAACATTACATACTTTTGGGTGAGAGGGAAGACAATAAGTTGATCTTGATTGGCCCAATCCGTATCAAAGTGTCTCTGAGCAACCTCATCCATTATACCTACATAGTCCTTCAAAGCATCAGCCTTCAAGGACGGCGCAAGAAGCATCCTCGTCCTTAGAGTCTCATCCGTGGAGTTTGTCTCCGTTGGAAAAGGGAAGATCTTATACATGGAATCTGGCCACCATGAGACCACGAGCTTGTTCTCGTTGGTGAATAGAAACTTGTTCCCGGACGCACCGGTCACCACCGCGAAGGGAGACCCAAAGAGGTGGGTCTTGAAGACACTTGAGGAGAAACGTCGAACTCGGTCGGTGACAAACTTCTCCGGGTGGCCTTGACGGCCGGCAGAGCCGAAGGAAAAAGTCTCTCCGATTAAGGGAAAGCCAATCTTTCCCGGAGGAAGGTTGCGATACGAGAAGTTTGATAAATGTTTTCCAAAGAGATATAAGAGAGGAAGAAGAAAGAAGCTAACGAAGAGGAATATTATTGTCAAATACATTTTTTTTGTTGTTGTTTTGGCTTAGTCTACTTTTGTTTCGGTAGTCTATATATTTATAGACGAACGTGTGTAAGCTTTTATGATTTCAGATAGGCTATGTGTGGCAAGTAGGTGTAAGCTTTTATGATATGATTAGGTTTTAAGTTGAAAAGAAAAGACTAAGAGAAGATAATGTAATGAAGATTTGTGGTTTTGAATACTCTTCAAATATAATTAAATAAATTGAGAATGTGACAAGAGATATTTAAATTGGCCAAGGACCACAAGGGAGAGAGTGAGATCCAATAAACCTCGACAAAGATGTCACGGGAGAAGAAAGCGGTAGGTTTGAATGCCTTTAGCCACAAAATTTCGAAATCATTTTTTTTGTTTAACTACAGATTTCCGAGCCTTATATTACCAATCATAAAACGAAGATAGTGTAGGAATTGAATTCTTTCACAACATTATAATCATTTTTAGTTATTGTGTATGTTTTAAATGACGACAAGTACATCTAGTTCTTACACAAGTTTCAAAGATTAGGTTGGACTTTGATCCGGAATCCCTTAACTTAGGCATGGCAAAAATAACCAATAACCGATTAACCGAACCGATTAACCGAATCGGTTCGGTTTCGGTTCGGTTTCGGTTAGCTTCAAATAATTGATTGGTTATTATATAACTATATCCAAAATAACCGAAACCGAGCGCAACCGAACCGAAACCGAATACCCAGGCTTAGGCCTGGCCAAAATAACCAATAACCGATTAACCAAATCGGTTCGGTTTCGGTTCAGATTCGGTTAGCTTCAAATAACCGATTGGTTATTATATAACTATATCCAAAATAACCGAAACTGAGCGCAACCGAACCGAAACCGAATGGTTTCTTAACATTAGAATTACATAAATTACATAAATAAAAAACAACTTTTAAGAAAAACGTGAGAACGAGTTAAATGTTTAAAAGAGACATCTCAATTGGTTTCTTCGGTCATTTTAATTTTGATACATATATTTTGGCAATAATCGAACCAATTATTTCAAACTTATTCGTACACTTACACTTTGACTACAAGTCTACAACAATAGTAGCCATTTATTTAAAATAAATTAAACTTTGACTTAAACTTTTATTTTGAAGTGATTAAAATGCATGTCTCATAAGTCATTCATATAACTTATTTTTAATAAATAAGTGATTATATGTCCGCCTGTATCTGTCCACAATTAAGTGATTCATTCATTTATATTGTCCATATCGATTGTCCAATGATGATGTGTCCATTTTCACTTTTAATAAAGGGGATATTCTCTAAGAATAAGGACAAGGGTTACACCACAAAAAAATGTGTCCAAACAAAAATGTCAGCCAACACTGATGCGTACTCGAACTCTGTCCATTTGGATTCATTTCTGTGTCTGCGCTAACGTATGCACCCCTTACAGCAACGTATATTACGGAGTTCAATACACTGTTGATGTGTCCACATTTTACGTGTCCTTAAAATATGTGTCCACCTCAATAGTCACCACCAACAATTGCAATTTCTCTTGGGCTTGGAAGGCAAATCAAGTGAAGCATCTGTATCTATGGCAAACTCTTTTCCTCGAATGTTAAGAATAAAGGGACGTAAATATGTCTCGAAGTATTGATTTTCCCATCTATATCAATAGTGTGTGGGTCTATATAATCTGCACACATATAAATATAATAAAATCAAGCTCAAATCAATACATAGAGGCAAAAGCATGAACTTTATAAACTTCGAGCTTCTACACACCTGTAGAATAACCAAAAATGAGTTCACTTATTTCTTTTTTAATTTTAGATCTAACACAGCTTATAATGAATCTCTCTACAACACAATCATACCATAATCAAGCAAACCATAATCTCTCTACTACTAAATTCAAATTAATATAACAGGTGAATCAAAATAAGCCACAAAGACGAAAGTTCTTACGCTCCTCCAATGCTTTGATGCAAGATTGGAATCACTCCAATTTTAGATCACGTGATGATCAAGAGATTCCAAGCCTACTACGAGTGGAATTGGAACAATGAAGGTGGAGATTTAAACACGATGGTGGTCGCTTCTCTCGTATGGATCGATTCAAGGGGAGGTGATGGATACAGGGGTGATTGACTCGCTCAATCGGTGATCGAACAAGGTTGTTTGATTAATCGCACAAACAAACTGATCCGAGACTCAATAGACAATAAGTGAATCACACACTTAAAGGTCTAAGAAAATGAACACAAGAGACCAAGGAATCCACCAAAGACTCTAATGAAGAAAAAGCTGTGTTTACAATGAATGAAGTAATGAGCTTATATAGGCTCAGATTACAACGGTAACAAAGCTAAAACAGTAAACAAATCTCAAGAAATAAAGAGAAAGAGTCGTTGGCCTTTAAATGAGAGAATCAGATCAAATAAGGCAAGTCTTGGAGTGCCTTATATCTGGTTAGCTTGGGCATGAATCCTGGCGTCCTTGGTAGTCTCTGGAAGGTGTAGAAGGTCTCCAAAACGCAGCCAAGTCCAAAAGGAAAGAGCTGTTGTGTGAACTCCTTTATTGCTCTTAGTGTGAATGCGTCAAAATAAGGAAACTCCAAGTGTAAAAGGACCCGCCAGATTTTGTGGGTGCTGGTGCATAGTATTGGTGTATCTTGAAGCCTCTGGATGTATTAGAGTCTCTCCTGGACACGAAACAAGCGATTGAAGTCTCCCAAACTTGAAAGGTACCAAATAAGGCAAATCTAGAATCCTACGGTTTAGAAAATTAATAATTTTCACATCCGAGCTGGTATTGGGGTGAATCCAATTCGCCGCGTGCCTCCAATGGGTCAAGATTGTAGACAAGTTCGTTCGTAGCATAAATCTTCTTGGTTTGATCGTAAATCTTCGATTAGTCCGCGTATGTCCAAATCGGGTAAGTTGGGAATAACCCGATTTGTAAGTTGAATAAATCCTTCGTATGAACTTCTTTTGGGATTAATTATTCTTTTTCGAGGAGTTTTGTAGCTGAGCTGTTAACAATCTCCAAGTAGTTTCATGCCTTGAATCTTCGTGATTGAGATGATATGCTTCAAACAATGAGCATATGTCCTCGTCGGGTCTTATTGGGGTTGTGCCTCCGGTTGGAATGAGCTTTGGTTCAGCTGCTGGTTTGATATATTCTTCCATCATACTGGTACTGTGTGGTTTGGATGTCACAAACAAACTGATCCGAGACTCAATACTCAATAGACAATAAGTGAATCACACACTTAAAGGTCTAAGAAATTAACACGAGACCAAGAAATCCACAAAGACTAAGGAAAAAAAAATTAGCGGAAAAGTTTTTAACGGAAAAATTTTGGGGGGAAAATTTTTTGCGGATTACGGGATCTTAGGCGGGAATTTTTTTTTTTTTTTACATAAATTTTTTTACGGAAAAACATTTTCTGGGAAAAAATTTGACGGAAAAAGTTTTGGCGGGAAAAACTATATCTCATAGAAACCTTATAGAAAAAATTTTATAGGATTTTATAAGGTTTTTATAATGTTCTATAAGCTATTTTATAAGATTTCAAAACATTACAAAACCTTATAAATACTTTGTAAAACCGTTTTTCAAGGTATTTTATAAAGTTTTACAAGGTATTTATAAGATTTTGACAAGGTATTTATAGGATTTTATAAGCTTTTTATAAGGTATAGTTTTTCGTAATTTTGGCGGGAAATTTTTTGAAATTTTTGGTGGAAAGTTTTTGATGAGAGTAGGGTTTTGAATCTTGAGGGTAATATCGTCCTTTTTACTGTTACTAAGGGCAGTTATGAAAATAAACATATGAGACGGTTTTTTGTGTGGCAAAACTTGCTTTCATTCATTCAAGAAACAAAAACAAAGTTCAACAGAAGCAAAGATACAGAACTTGCAAAGATTAAAAACAAGGCATAGCAAAACAATGCCACAAAAGGATAGATAACATAGTTCGACAAGAGATCCTTGAGAGCTTGGAGCCAAAGGCTAGAAGGCAATTTGACGCAAGTGATAACAAGGTTTGTCGATGGTTCATCCACGAACGAAGCGATGGACGAAGTGATGGTCACAGTCAAGGGACTAGATGACGTTAGAGAATGTTCCATGGCCGAGATTCTCATTGGTACGAGAGGAGCTAAACAAAGTAGTTCATCGGCTTGGGGTAGAGAAAATACGGTTCTATATGGGTTGTTGTGCTTTAAAGCATTAGACAAAGGATTCAGATTTCTCTTGAGATTTTCAAAATCTTCTTTATAGCTCCAAGAGATTCTTGAGATGGTGAGCCTTATATCATTCTTCTTCAACCTTTTAGATTCATAACTAATAGACCTAGGTGAATCTAGGGGCAGGGTTCTCATAGAACATCCAAGGCAACAATGGTAGGTTACGGTTAGATTGATGTCTTCTGTCAATCTTCTCCTATAATCTACACAACATATGACTAAAGATGGACAAAGAAGCGTTTGGAACAGACCTGGGCTTAGACAAAATTTGTTTTGGATTACACCTTTTGGACTTGGGCTTCAGAAGAGTTATTGGGCCGTTTTTAGAAGAGCCCACCAAGGGAAACCCTAGTTTCTCTTTGGTTGGCATGTCGCAGATTGGAGAGCGGCGGCCGTACGGAGGTGGATGAGAGATTTGCGGTGAAGCAGATAACTCCAGTGAAGACAGGGGAGGCTTTTGGGAGAGATTCAAAACATAAGACGATGACCATGAGAGCTTATTTGAACTGATTGGGGAAGGCGTAATCCAGAGAAGAAGCTCGTCGTGTGCCGTCGACGTCTCCACCAAGCATGGCATATCTGACGGTCCAGGAGTACGATTTCCAGCCATCAACGAAGCCTGAGGTGAGGGCTCTTCTGATCTTTGCTCAAATAATAAACCTAGAATACACTATACCGGATCAAAACGGTAATCATAGTAGTACTTTAGGGTCGAATCCACAGAGACCAAAGCTGCACTTTAAAATTAATAGTTTAAATTAAGCTAAGAAAAAATATAATTAAGGTTTTGTTTTTCTAAGAACTTAACGAATAATTAAATAAACAATAATAATAAACAAATATTAGGCATAGGGAAATAATCCGGGATGTGACAAAACAATTAAATCAATTAATAGGAAATATTAAGATACGTTCTTGAACTCAATTCACGATTATAAAGGCAAGTCGCTATCGCGTAAATACCTAACTTAGCAATACTAAATCATAACCTAAACCATCGTTTGATCATAACAAAGTAAGACTGGCATTAACAAACAAGATTAATATGTTCACAAGGTGCCACGACTTCAACCATCGTTGGCCATGGATCACCTTGCTCGACTATGCTAAGTTCCAGAGATTAAACAACACTTCTGATGTCACGATTAATCAACCTAGAATCTAGAACAAGTTAGCTACTCAAGTCCTAGCATTAAGAACAACATAGAAGAAGAACTACAAAATAAATTCCCAAACTAACAACCTAACAATCAGTCACATCCCTTCAGAGTAACCCTAGCCTAATAAGGACACTACTCAAGCATAGAATCTAGAACAAAGATGAACACAAAAGGAAACATCTTTATTAAAGAAGTAAACTTAAAAATAAAATAAAATAAAACTAAAGAATGTATTGAGATGTGAATCTCTTACAAACTAGGAAAGCTGTAGAATGAATTGTGTGTAGAATAAAAGGTCGAGCCCCCTCTTTATATAGGAAAAGGAAGAACAAGAAATGGAAAGAACAAAAATGGAAAAACTTGGAGAGTCGGCAAACGCGGACCGATCGATCCGTGGGCTGGATCGGTCGGTCTCGTGTCCTTCGTGGGCTAGGGCTTCGGTCTTCATCGGATCGATCGATCCACAAGCTGGATCGGTCGATCCATCTTCATTTCTTCACGATTGGCCCATTTCTTCACACTTGGCCCATTTCCATGCTTAATTGATCCATTTTCTCTTCTTTTCCAATATTCTCTCTTTAGACCTGTAAATCACTAAGTAAAGCAAATAGTCTTAATATTTATCTAATATAGGTTAGTTGGCTCAAAATACAATCCTAAAACGAATACTAAAAATGATAAAAATCAGACTCATCATCTTCTCGGATAGCTGATATCCTAGATCGGGATTGGAGAACACAAAGATTGAGATCCCCTTGTTGTATATCATTGCCAGGAATCGATGGTTCTTGTAGCGTCAGTTCTGGTCTAGATGCTGCATTTAAAAGTTGAGAGATGAAGATCAAGAGACACCATAGCCATCCATTGTTGTTAGTTGTTGAATCTCCGGTTGGGTACATATGGTTTGATGAGTCCCATATTTACCGTTTTCTATTTAGGATTTAGGTTTGTATT
>OVBW01002210.1:0-12521 GCA_900406355.1 Erysimum pusillum | reverse complement strand
CCATCGCTACTTGACTTCACGCGCTAAATATAGTTGACATTTCGGTTTAACGTTTGCTTTCAGTGGAATTGTCAGATAACAGGATTTCATCGGTAAAACTTTAATTGTCAGATAAACCTCTAGCATTAGCAGTTCCTTGAATCTATTCCCTGTGTTTTCTTTCTTGTACTTTGATTTGGGGTATCATTGTTGTTTTGAGATATCTCCACAGACATTTATCTGAGAATTTCTTCTCGTCTGACCGCTATAAGGTAATACTGATCTTATGATTATTCACCATTAAATTGAACAGGCTGCAGCGTATGACAGATCGAGCGCTCCAAAGGATTGCCGAGGATATAACTTCTTCGTTTGTATACAAACGACTTCTTCGTTTCATCAAAAGACATTTCGGTTTAACGTTGTTATAAGGCAAGAAGCGTTAACTTACATTTCCACCTAATTATTGATCATGTCTCTAGTTTGGAACGGTGACATACTGACATATATCAATTCAAGAATGCAAAGGCACAGACTTGTTCAAAGATTGCTTTGGAGTGACTATTGCATCTCTCCTAGTGAGAATCTTTATAAAAACAAGTCACTAAGTTAAGCCCAATTCCATGTCATATATGTACGTTAAGTGACTTCTTATTTCCGTTATGAATTTTATATATAGTGCGTACCAATGAAAGTTGAATAATACTTTTGTTTTCTTCGTAAGAGTCCAAATTATTATGTATCGTTAAAAAAGTCCTTTTTATTTTGAATTTAAAATAGATCTATAGATATAAATATGTATTGATGTTTAAGTATGAAAAGTCGACGCATGACTTTTTCTTATTTAAATTTATTTTGCAACGAAACTTTCTTTGACGTTCGCACCAAATAATCAAGGGCCAATTTCTACACAAAAAAACTGAAAAAAAAAAATTTATATAAAAAAAACCTAACAGGTAAATTTGAAGTGTAGAATAAAGCATATGGACTTCTGATATAGACTTGTATATATTGAGAAAAGAATCTAGACGAATGACTTAACGTAAGTGTATATATGCATATACAATTTATCTAAGGTGTGGGTTTGGTATCATACTATAATAGATAGTTATCGTTCTAAATATGTGAAACATACCAAATGTATCATACTATCATAGATAGTTAGTTATTGTTCTAACTATGTGAAACAGACAAAATTTCCCAAGTTGAAAAATTCTTTGATCTTAATTATAACGAATGCAAAAGAATTCAACAACAACAAAAATAGATAGAGCATACGAAATTTAAATGCCATTAATATGACGACTTTTTTGTTTACTTTCTTTCTTTTTTTTGGTAATTGAGGAGTCCATAATAAAAAAATTAGATACCTTAAAAAAAACGAATCTTCTTGTCATTAAACATTCACAATGTCTAGTTATGATTGAAATTTCATAGAATACTCAAACCCTTATCGAAATTAAATAAGACCGTTGACGGACGAAACATGTTCATGCGTGCCGAACGGCTGAAACTAATGGCGCCATCAAAGCAGTTTTACAGCAAGGCTTTGCTGGTCTCTCCATCCGTTGACTTTCTTTTACATAATTCTACGTATTATTTTAGGAGAAAACAAAAAAATCTAAAGACATTATATATAGAAACAAAATGTCAATTAATTCAGTAGAAAATTCGTTAATCGTTACTACCTGATTAGTTGTTGTCAGCAAACTCATATTACGAAGCTTCACGCACAAAATGATAATTGCATAATCAATCCACTAATTAAACAACGTTTTAACGACTGTTAGTAAAGCTTACTAGTACTGTATAAATCAATTATCAACCGCTAAGGAGAAAAGAAGCAGAGAGTACGAACATCTTTAATTTTTTTTTGTTGTAATAAATTTAACTCTACTATTTGGTCTTTGAATTTTCCCCTTGAATGCCTCATATGTAGTTGATCATCGTGAAATATTTTCGTCACGAAATTTGTTTATTACCGGAATTGGTAGGATATTTTGCAGAAATCGGTGCTCAAATCTTTTTAAAAATATGTCGACATAAAATAGGATTTATTGATTTAAAGTGTTTCTTAATTTCGGTCCTTAGTCGGCACAGTTTAGTAAATCATGGATGTTATTTAGTGAGTCAAAAATCTAAATCCAATATGTTGGGAAAAAGTATATTACCCAAGGAAAAAAGGGCTTAAGGCCCAACCTCTACAAGAGGCTAAACATCCTCCATAAATGAAATGCTGATATCAAAGATCTATAGAGTGATGCTAAATTGTGGCGAAAAAAAAAGAGGTGATGCTAAATTGCTAATCATTTTTCTTGCTAACCTAAGGTAGTAGATAAATGCACGTTGCAGAAGACATTAGTAGAAATTTTTTTATTAGTGCATCATTCATAAACAAATATTGTTAGCTAGTCTTTATATATATTCAGCAGGTGAAGTTTTATCTTATCGGACTTACTAATTCCCAAACCATGAATGAGAGAATATGATATTTGTTCATGGTATTGGGAACATAGAAAATAATGAAATATAGCGTCATAGCGAAAAGCGGGTTGAATCTTGACGTACAAAAAAAAAGAAAAAGAGGGAGGGTTGAATCTTATCGTTTCTATGAAGTTATAAAGCGGTCCTTAGCCAAATAAATGTTAGCAAATGCCTTTTCAGCTGTCCACCCAACGCACATGCCCCCCAATTCTTTACTCCAACACCACCTTTGAGGTTTCGACAACAAATATCTAAAATAAAAGAAATTCAATTAGCAAGGTTAAAATATTAATTGTGAAATGAATAAGTGAAGAACAAGTGATCACACACTACACAACGTGAATGTATGTTATAGAGAAAACAAGTTAAATGGATATAAATTTAACAATAGAAGGTTAAACGAATATAAGAAAGTTGGAGTTTTTTGTTGTTTTTGTGTTAACATATAGGCATATAGCGGCAGAAATTTGATGTACTTCTCACATTACTATAAACTTGTTTGTGCAAGTTTTTCTTTATAACTTTAATCATTTTCTAAAAATCGGAGTAGATTTGAATTCCAATAATAAACTTGCATATACATATTTTTACTCAATGTCAAAAGAAAAAAAAGATCTAACCTATAATTAATGAAATAATTAATGAAGATCCACTTTGTCATCCCATCACTCTCACATACCCTCTTTTTTGTTGTCTCTCCATAAATCTGAGTTGTGGTATCTGAGAGAGACCCTTCATATCCTAATGCTTTTTCTTATCCCTTAGGGGTTTTGTTCGGTTCCATACGCAACCCATGTGCTTTCCATTTCCATATACTTCTAAACACAGCCCTTTTGATAATGCTAATCCCAAAGTTTAGTTTCAAAACAAATCCCTATATTGAATCTAATAAAAAGTTGCGTGACTGACTTGTAAACAGTGCTATATTTTACAAACAAGAGTGTGAAGAGTCGAGAAAGAATGTTTGATTTGATCAATCAAGATTGATTGAGTTTACTTCTCGTTTAATTTGATTAAAAACAACCACTTCCAAAGTGGTAAAGGTTTTAGAACACTGCAGTTTCTAAAAAGAATCTCAAATTTATATTATCACTTTAAATTAAAACTGTACTCTTTAAGTTAAATTTTGGAGATTACATGGAATTGGGATTTAGAGGCCAGAAGGGAACTAAAATAAAACACCTTCTGTAAATATACACTCAAAAACTTCACAAAAAAGGACTTATCAAAAGAGAAAAAAAAAAGTTTTTTTGTTTAGGAATGCCAAATACCACCAAGTATGTTGTGGAATCTGTTCCTAGATAGCTTCTTCACAAGTTTCTTAGCCTCTGAATCTTCTCTTTCAGCTAGTTTCTCTATGATTCTCAAGTACCCAGAAGCCGAAATCTTTCTTCTCGCGCGGTTGCAGCTCGTTAATGACATCAATAACAAAATCAAGAACTTTGTGTTACCCAAATCACTTCTCTCATTCCTCCTTTCCTCCTGATCTAGCAACTGAAGAATGTAGCTGATGTTATCGTCGTCCTGCAAGAACTTCTTCCTGTTCTTTGGGACCGATATCAAGCAATAGAGCGCCTCGCTCGCCATTTCCCGAACATGTAAAGATTTAGCATCGAGGAATCTAACTAGCTCGGGGATAAAACCCGCATCTCCCATTATCCTCTTAACCTCCGTTGGCAAACTACAAAGCCTGGATGTAACCTTCAATGCGGATTCTTGAACTGAAATCTCCCCATTTCTCAGCAAACACAGCAAATGATCTAAGAAACGGCTACCACTCAACAATGCATTCAAGTAACTCACTGACCCAAAACACAAGTTATGAATTGCCCTCAATGCCATTTCTGTAGATTTTGAAGATGACAGCGAATTGGGATCCGATACAAGCACAAGCTCTTGAATTCCTCCTCCTCTAACCAAGATCTCACGGCTTTGTTCATCTCTAGAACACATACTTGACAAGAGATCAATAGAATTAACCTGAACAATCTCATCTTTGGATCCTATAAGCTTGATGAAAGTAGAAACCATGTCTTCTTCAATCATATACCTCTTGATTTCTTCAACACCAACTAGATTTCGCAACACTCCACACGAACTAGCAATCAATTCGCCACCAAACTCACCGCAAGAACAAATCTTTAACAACGCCGCGACTCCTCCATGAGCAGAGACTGACCAAGCATTCTCTGAATTCTCAGTTAATTTCATCAAACACCTTGCGGACGCTTCTCTACCAACATCATTACCATTTTCAAGAACCCTAACCAGAGGACCAACTACGCAAGATCTGATCAAAACAGGTTTATACGAATCAAACCCAGAGATCAATAACATAGCTTTCGAAGCCTCCTCTTGAATCCCCATCTCAGCATCCAAAAACTCGATAAGCATATTAACCATGTCGCTGATTTCGATAACAATCTTCATATACCTATCATCTTCTTCCATAGATTCATTTAACTTAATCAAAGCTTGCTTCTTCATCTCCACATCCCCAACCTTCATCCTTGTCAACAAATCCCTTATGTAAAACCGCATATCGTCTCTACAAGCTTTACCACTAGGCTTCGAGACAACAATCGCGAACCCATGGCTGAGAATCCCAGCAGAGTAAACCAAAGAGAGATTCTTCACATGGCGTTCGAATTTCCCAGACATGAAATCCAAATCGCTCTGCATCAGAAGCTTCCCGCTGAACGAGACATTCAAGCATCGCGACGCGAGATCGTGACACTCTTTGAGAGAGACTAAAACGGCGTTAATCAAGGTGGAGAGAGATGGGTCGAAGTCGGAATTGAGATTCTCAACGGAAGTGATTCCAGAGTAGAGTTCTTCGAGCTTGGTTCGTATTAATTGCCATTTCACAGTGAAGGATTTGATTGAATGAGAGATTGAGATTAAAGAAGATATTGATTCGATTGCTATCTCAATGCTGGGTCTTGATTCCTCCACTGATTCTTCTCCCATTTTCGTGGATTAGGTTCTTTCTCAATGGTTTAGAGGAGAAACCATCATGAGACACTCTCTTTGGAAACTGATGACTTTGAGCCTACGAAGAAGAATTCAAAGGGAAAATTTCAATTGTTGATATATCTGTGAGAATTTATGGAGTTGGCCTTCTTGGTGGGGTTGGAGGAGTGACAAGTCGACGAAGATGAATATAAGGGTATAATCGTCATTTCGTATACCTTTTCTTTATAACTTATGGCCATTAGTAAAAGATTTTTTTCCGGTTAACCTTAAATCACATGCATTATGCGATCTTTGCATTGACGGAAGATGAGATGAGAGAAGAGACTAAATCTACAAATACATCTCTTTAAATAAAAAAAGCTAATGTAATATCGAAAACAAAGTTAGGTGACAAAATAAAATACCTATATACAGATATAAAAATAAATAATTTAAAGTAAGTAATTGAAATCGACGTTGAGTAGTTGAGAAGGGAAATAGTCACTATATATCTCTGTATATTGGCGTAAAAAAAGAAAGATATATGCACATACTCAAACGCGATTACAGCAAATTCCTTAACTCTCACGAAAAAGATAAGTACCGATCTCATGATTCACGATAATATTACGACATAATTGTTTTGATCCCTTACAATGAATAAACATTTAGAGATCCTAGATATTAAACCCCAATTTATGCAAAATATTGAAAATGAAATTTATGCAAAATACTGGAATTCACTAAAACTCAAAACAACTTTATTAAAATCATATTAAAACTCACTGAAACTCAAAAACATTTAAAATGTTTGATTGATCATACATCTCTATACATTTTTTTTTTTTTTTTTTGAATCTAATGTTAAATTATATTCAAAAGAAAAATAAACTGGGTTACATCATCAATGCAGAATTGTTTTTAACTTGATAACATTTGAAAATAAATCAGTTTGTGTTGAGTCTGGACGCAAACCACCGTTGGATGCGATCATCTCCTTCCCTTGCTAAAGTGCTTAACCGATTACGCATATTCTTGTCAATGAACTTCACCAGTTTTTCAGCTGTCGACGGTTGCTCACCGTGTCGTCTATCGTTTCTCTCTCTTCAAATAGAGTGTATAGCGTTCTGAAAGGTATATCCCAAGAGAAAAAGGTGTGTCTTGTCCAATTCATTTCCAGTGAGTAGATCCATAACCTCTCTCCAGTGAAACGTGAATTTGTTGAGTAACAGTCCCTTCACTAGCTCCTCCCATATCCGCTGTGAGAAAGGACATTGAAAGAATAGATGCTCCCTTGTCTCTATGGTGGTGTTGCAGAGGACACAACCTGTATTGACTGTTGTGTTCCATTGCGCCATTCTTTCCCCTGTTGCTAATTTGTTTTTTGCCACCAACCAAGTAACAAATGCGTACTTGGGGGTAGCATAAGGAAACCATATAGCTTTGTAGCCTGCCATTGTCGGTTGTGTCGTGTGAATGTGTAACCATGTCGCCTTTGTGTTAAAATGCTTCTGATAACAATCATTCCGCCCTTTCCACAAAGCCACATCATCCCCTTGAGTCCGTGTAATTGTGACTTTTCGTATCTCCTCCTCTATTGAAATTAGAAGCTCCTGTCTATGTCTTATGCGTCTTGTCATGGACATAACGTCAGCGAGAGTGCTACATCTCTATACATTAATAAATATTAGCATAATTTATGATGAAATTGTGGTTGTGATAATTAGTAAGTTTTTTGTTGTTGTCATAACTAGACTTGTTATTAGTGGCAATTAAAAAAGACTTTGCCAACTAAATAATTTAAGATCCTTCCCTCTTCTTAACCAATATTTAATTTTCCTCTAATCAACGTTGAACTTTTCTCTAATGAATAATGATTTTGACATATCTAGATTCTACTATTTAATAATATGATATATTCTGACCTACACACGAATCACAATAATTGAGTTTGCTTTTTTTTTTGGTGCAAATGATTGAGTTTGCTATTGCCTTCTTTTATATCCATCTCGATTATTTTTTTGTTAACTCATCTCAATCTCGATGTTGTTGTTGCTAAAAAACATATCAAAGATGGGCTACTTGTGTATGGGCCTTGTTTAGACGATCCTGGATTGTCTCAATTTAGATTTTAGACTGAGTTCTTTTCAGGTTTCATATACAATGAGTTCTTTCTTAATCGTCTAACAAAAGATATACAGAAAGATTTGAAACAAATTTATCTCCATTTGATTCTCTTTGCAAAACCAAGAAAAGTAACAAATACAATATATACATTTTCTTTATACACAGAAGGGCCAAGCTTATTAGCATTTCAAAGGCCTTATTATCCCACTTTCTATCTAACAACAATTTACAGGGACCTATAAAGGCTATAACCCCAAAGAAGAAAATTAAAGAAGACTGATCCACAAACCCAAGTTGTCATGTTCATTTGAAAAGAGCCATTGCGATTTTAGAAACTTTCTTGTGGCAGGTTATCCTCGAAAGGCTGTACTTTTTCAGCAACGGAGCTTCGACTTCATCTCTCACATCGATCATTGAATCAAGCCCACCCCGGATAAACAGAGTTTTCCTTGGTGTGGTATATTCAAAATGATATTTCTTCGCGATCAATGTCTGTGAGAGGAAACAAATGGTCAGCATCCATTTCTTCTGTCATAAAGATTTTAACTAACCTATACTAATGATACCATCTCTACTTACAGCTTCTCTTATAGTTTTGGACACATTAAACAATTGCTTCAAGTCTTCATGCTCCACACCACATATTATCCTTACCTGCAAAATAAACCAATGAAATTTCTTAGTAACTTTAATCTCATTCTCACCCAATAAATTCAAAACAAGATCTCGTTTAGATTTAACTACAAACATTAAAGAATATATTATTGGGAGACTTTGCTAGATAACCAAATTATACACATAAATTAGGAAACTAACGTTCTGTCAGAAAACTTTGCAAACTAACCTTTTTTTTGGTGGGGTCGGGCTGAAATAAGTACCAAATTATCTTTCAATGTTGTGGTTATTACAAGACAATACATTTCTGAAATTACATGTGTGTTATAGAAATAAATAGAGTGATATATGAGAATAACATGTAATAGAAATAAAAAAGGTGTGTTATAAAATTAAATAAAGTGATATATGGAAAAAACATGTAATTTTACTCTAAAATCAAAGGTGTAATAAAATAACGTGGTATGTCTTTAAGATTGGATATAAGTCAAAAACATTATTCATGTTTTATTAATAAATTTCAAGTGTTTTGTTTGGCTTTCATGCTATTATGTTTTCGAACATGCAATTTATTTATATGAAATGTAATTTTCTAAAGTAACACATCTTTTATACATGATCTACGTTTTTTTTGTTGAAAACGCAGGTGTAAAGATCTATCACAACCTTTCAATCAACAGATCTGACTTGATTTCTTCTCCGGATCAATATATGATTACAGACCAAACTTAATTGAGAAAATTTAGCGAAATTGAAAGAGAGATAGACATGAAGGTGGGTTTGTTGAAATTAGTAGCAGCAGATCTTGGCCGTAGGCATTGTGACACAAACTTGGTCGCCTCCGTCCCTCGCTTGGGCTCTTCTTCCTCTGCCATGGCTACCTTAGCCAAAGAACAAACCGTTGGAGCTGCAGCCGTGAACATGAGGTCCCTCCTCATTGTGCTGCTGCTCTGTTCCTTCTGGGCCTTGACTTCTAAGCTCGGTGTGTTCTCGCTCGTGGAGGCTGTGACTATAGAGAGCCTTCGTCCGCTAGTGGTTGAGGGAAGCTTGGCAACAGCCGGGAGGAATGTGGCGGTCATGGTTATCGATGTTGTTGCTTGATAATTGATTGAATCCTACATTTGATCTTCTCTCTCTCTCTCGGTTGGCTCTTGGTAAATGGTTTGTGAGCTGATGGAATGTATTTAAGAAATTGGGTAATCTGAGTTTGTGGAGAAAATTGATATCCATTACAATAACAAAAAAAATCGAAGATTTTAGATGGAAGAGAGTAGAGATCGAAATCAGAAGAAGAAGAAGAATGGGAAAGAGATAGGAGAGAGAGAGAGGAAAGATATGGGAGAGGATAGAGATGTAACTTCTCTCTCTTTGCCGACAAGCACTATTTGCCTATAGTCATTTTATACATTCTTATTGAAATCATGGTTAGTTACTACAAATACTCTATATTATTTTCACAAATAGAAACATTTCACAGAGAGAAGCTGAAACTTTACATTTGTCTGTTTTCGAACTTTGTACTTATAGCACATAAAAGAATATAAAAGGACTCAACATTCAGCTCTGTTTGCTTAATAATCGGTAGAAGAACACAAAATATCAACTTTTTCACATAAACCAAATAGAAGAAAACCGATTAAATCGAGTTTGTGAGATTAACTTTTAAAGAGAACGAACCAGAATATCTTGAGGCAGGGCTTCAAGCTTTCTACTATTCTCCAATGTTTCTTCTCGGATCTTGCTGGCTGAAATCGATGACCTCTTCCTCCCTAATCCTCTCCTGTACTTAACAAACTCTAACCCTAGCCCTAATCCTCCATCACCCACTACTTTTCTGTTCGAGTTTGATGACGATTTTGCAGCACCTAATTTCTTTTTCCCCAATGCCATTTCTCCCAAATTACGATTAACCCACGAGTCCTGCATCAGAAAAATGTAACAAAAAATGTTATTTTCGAAATGTATGAAACCGAGATGCAATGAGCCCAGAAACAGTGGAAAGAAAACAGTGGATGTGGGAAGCGAGAAACATACGAAGAGAATGTAGGAGCAAGAAATACACCTTTGAGAAACACTAACAAGTTGTTAAGATTTCTAAGAGAAAAATCCGATTGTTTGATTTGTAGATAAGATCTCCAATTATCTTTTTTTTTTTTTTCGAAACAGAGAACAAGTGAAGTACTTATATAATTGTTTAGATTTTTTTTTTTCTAATTAGTTGAGCTAATTAAAAAATATATTTTATTTAATTTGAAAAAAAAATTCGTGCCTACTCGTTTTAAGTGGCAGAAACGATCCTTTGGCGGTTAAAAAAGAGAGCACGAACACGGCACAAAGAACTAGCCGTTGAAAATGACACGTGACGATCGATTATTCGGAGAAGAACTTACGTGGATGGTGCATGTGCTTACGTGGCGGCATGTTTTTAATTTTTAGGTTTTAATCCATTATCAGTAAGATTATGTTTGTTCCTTCCTCCGTTCCTCGGATTCCATGAATGTAGTAAAGAGCAAAACAACTCTGACACTGTTTTCTGTACTTTCCCGGAACCACGTGTGTTGTATTTTTTATTATCTCTGATGCCTAAACAATAGTACGATTACGATTATTATTTTCATAAACCGACCTTAGATTTTTAAAAAAGTTAAATTCATAATGTTTAAAAGAGGCTTTCTAGAAAAGATGTTGAAGTTTGGTGAACACATGCACGTGCTGCTGCTTCAGATATTTGAGAGAAATAATTATGAAGCCATTTAACTGCTTTTATACGCTTGTTCACTAATTAATCAATTCTTAAGCATCGCATATAACATTGAATTTTCAGAAGTTTGTAATCATTTAAACAACACATCTGAGTAGTTGTAACTTGTAACCTATCTACACAGGATTGATAATTTTCTTCCTCTAATTTTGGTGGTAGATGAGAGAAGGTCACAAATTTTTAACTGAGATATATGATATATCTCTAATATCTCTATATCCCAGTGTAGTTTAGTTTTCTAATTGAGTTATTTCCAGCTAAAAGAGGTCTGTCTCAGTTCATCGATCCAGAGCTATGTGATCTCAACAGAAAGCTACCATTTATGGATTAGTCTCCGCCATTTGGAAAATACGTACATATCATTGGCCATAATAGTATACGATTACAGAAGTACTTGTATGACTGACCAAAAACTCCCGCCAACAAAGCATTATTAACCTTTAACAAGAAACGAAAAAACAGTATGATTTACTTGCAAGACAAAAAAGGATAAAAGTATAGTGATTGAGAATATGTATTTCCTTTAACCTTTTGTTTGTGTCCTTTTAAGAACCCAATGTAATTATTTTCTGTTAAAGTAAATAAAGTAAGAAGAAGAGGTAACATAATGCAGGGTCTTGTTCAATAAACTAAGAGTTGAAAGAATGCATGTCCACGGCTAAGATGTGATTTTGAGATCCCATTCTATTTTGCCTAAAGTTTTTGATAAGTCCTCTGTAAAGCACTTTACGGATAACAACACATCAGCATAGTAACAAAATCAAAATGTGTGTATATACGATTAAAGTACAATTTCAAAAAAAAGAAGATGAAGAAGTACAATTTCAAGATATTAATTAACTGATTATTTGTTTATTTTTAGGGTATTTGTATCAAATTTTTACATCTAACAGTAGCAATTAACGAAACCATGCATTGACAATGATACAGTAGTTAAGATACGTCTGATGATTTTGGGATATAAAATTTCTTATAAATATTTATGAGTAATTAAAAAAAAATGAACTATAGCCTATATGGATTTTAACTTTATTATTATTATTTTATATATTTTATTCATATGTAATTTTATCTAAGTAAAAAAAAAAATATCTAAGTAAGTTTATTGTATTTTGTACTTGAGAACAAAATTTCCAAGAGTGTTTATTGGCCGTGTTCCATGTGTTCGTGCGCTATAAATGTATAGGATTTAGATATTTACATATATTAACCTTTTTACAATGCATATGCGTCACTCTAACATACCAAAATTGTCACATAAACACTAAAGATGGAGATCATATATAGTCAAAAAAATCTGGATGTCAAAGATTTACAATAATAGTAACGAACCAGTGTTTCAAAAATCTCAACAACTTTTTTCCATGGATTTTGATCGCAATCTAACTATCCCATTCCATATTAAAAAATGAGGAAAAAGTAACAAGCGAAGAGATTATTTTGAGAATCAAGTTCAACTCTCTAGCAACTTCACATCTTCAACATGAGCATTATGTGAGGTAGCGCAGGAATGAGAAGGAGGATAAAGACGACGATGAAGAGGATGATAGCATAACAAGTCCATTTCCTCGAGCTCTTTTGGTACTCCCTCGCGTCTTGG
>OVBW01002207.1:0-12524 GCA_900406355.1 Erysimum pusillum | reverse complement strand
ATTTCCTGAGAATTCCCTGAGTCTAACGCTTTCTCTAATTGTTTACAACTCCGATTTATTTTCCTGCAATTGTTTTATTTACTTTACATCCTATTTGGTTTAGCATAATCTGATAATTGAATACCTATTGTGTAACACAGTCCCTGTGGATTCGATCCCTAAGTACTACACTGATCTCTTAATTTGAGAGAGTAGCTCTAAGGGTAAATTTGAGCATATCACTCGCCTCTAAGCACACCGCATACATCTACAACCACCATAGCCATTTCTCTAACATGCCTAAATCTATTTATCTATCGTATCATCATCATCCTAGTTTTTGTTTTTCATGATTCTTTATTGATAGTTTTAGGTTTTGTAACAAGAAAACGCAAAAGGAGACCATACAAAGTAAGATGAGGAGATGACGAAGTTCAATTAAACCCTGTTCCACCCACCACCATCACCAACAGAGGAGAATTGGCAACAATTAAAGTCTGGGGAGATACCCAACACATCCATCATTCCATCTCTATAATACAAGGTGACATTGTTCTGAAACTTTAATCTTTCATTTCCACATTCTTATCATCTTTCCTCACCGAGGACGGTTCGATTTAAGTCTAGGGGGAAAGATGTTCCATCTTTTACTGGCGTTCTACTTTCTTTTTGTTGACTTGCGAAATATTCCATTTTTTACATCAATACTGAATTTTTATCGAGTCGTTTTATTGAGTCAAAATTAGTAGGGAATTAATATCTTATTCTAACGGTTTATCTGATTTGATTAACACTCCACTCTTGATCATGCTTAACTACGGAGCCAAGTTTTGATAGGCTGTGAGCTGATTCAGCAATCCCGAAAGACCTATGTTCAATGGATATCTAGATGATCCAGCGTTGTCTCTAACCTTTATAGGACTTAAACCGGACTTAATTGTTAAGCCTTTGGATCTGAGATATAGTGGAGTGGATTTCTACTTCGAGCCTCACGAGACATTGCACTTCTTCATCAGTATGGNTAAAAAAAAAAAAAAAAAAAAAAAAGGCGAAAAGAAAAGAAAAAGAGAAGATGGCGGAAGTGAACCAAGGGATGCAGTGGCTACAACCAGGCATACTTTGGACCTCATGAAAGTCTATTCTATAAAAAAAAAGAGAAAGAGGATATAGGTCAAAAAGAAGTGAACCGAGGGATGTAGTTGATCTTTGCGAAACAAATATATAAACCTAGAATAAAACAACTACCGGATCAAAACGGCAATCAGTTTTAGTATTTAAGGGTCGAATCCACAGAGACCAAAGTTGCACTATAAGACAATTAGACTAAATATAGCTAGGAGCATTTAAGAGATTTGTTTTAAGCAAACGATTAATTCAAAAGACAATTCAGATAATAAAACAAGTATTAGGTCTAGGGTATTCTTCCAGGATGTGAAACAAGTAAATCGAAATTAAGGAATATTAAAGTATAGTTCATGAACTCAATTCACAATAATAAGGTAAGCTGCTCTCGCACAAATACCTACTTAGCAATACTATTTTGAGAATGCTTTCGCTAGGCTTTCCTAAGTAAAGCTAGCATTAATAGCAAGATCGATATGTTCACAAGATACCATAGCAAGAGCTTTCGCGTGCCAAACTATAGAATCTTGCTCGCCTAACGTTGATTCCGGCGACTATCTTTATACCTAGTTTAATCGCCTAAGATCTTAGAATGAGGTGATCAGTCTAATTCTAGCATTAAGAACAACATAGGAGAAGAACTATATATGTAAATTTCCAAACTAACAACCTAACGAATTTATCACATCCCTTCCGAAACCGTAAACCTAATAAGGAAACTACTCAGACATGGAAAAGGAAACAAAGAATTCAATAAAGAAAAACATCTTTATTTCTAAAATAAACTAAAAAGGAGCTAGAGAGCTTTGAGGTCTCTTGCCCACAAACAAAGAAAAGTTGTAGAATGAATTATGGTCTGGAAAATACAAGGGACGTGCCCCCTTTATATAGTAAAAGGAGAGAGCAACAAAAGGAAAGAAAAGAAATGGAAAATCTTGGAGAGGAGGCAAAAGAGTCGGTGGACCGGTCGATCCATGGGCTGGATCGATCGGTCTCCATCTTCATGGGCTTGGGCCTTGATTCTTCTCAGGATCGATCGATCCCACAATTGGACCGGTCGATCCTGACTCTCGTCCACATCAGCTTCGTCAGCAGGTTGACCTGTCTTCAGTAAATCGGCCATAACTCTTGATTGCAGCGTTGGATTTCCATGAAACACCTGAAGATGAAAGCTACCATCCGTGGCTATCTTGTATCGAAATATCAGAACAATCCAACGGTGGGAAGGTCTTCGTTTGAGGCCATAATTCTGACGGGTCTGCTTGACCCTACATCTTCATATGTATATTTGCATCCAAAATGATCCAAACCTCTTTCTTTTCCAATGTTTGCTTCTCAGGCCTGTAATTTACTAAGTGGAGCAAATAATCCTAATATCTATCTAATATATATTAGTTGACTCAAATAATAATCCTAAAAGGAAGACTAAAAACGATAAATATGAGACTCATCAGCAGTGGTACAACCAGGCATACTTCGGACCTCATGGAAGCCTGTCCCAAATAAGGAGCAATGGGTCGATAAAAAAAAATAAAATGATACCCTAGAAATAGGGAAGAATCGATCCCTTGGAAGTGAGAAAAGAGGAAGAGGGATGAACGTACGAAGAAAGTCTCGGCTTGGGGGAGAGTCTACATGCCTCGAATCGATTTTCCCTTGGTAAGATCTCACCATTTTCATTAATGCTTAATTTATGTAAAGAGACAACAAAGGAGAGTTTGGAAATGTCGGAGAACCGTGGGATTGATTAAGGAGAGTTGGTGACTCTCATGGAAACTAACGAATGGAAGTTTCGGACGTTAAGGCAGTGAGGAGTGCAGAGAGGATGACCCGGAAGGATAGTTAGTTCCCGAATTTTCAAACCTCTCTTCCATGGCTTTGCTTTCTTGTTTGCTTGAGGACATGCAAAGTTTAAGTCTGGGGGGAGTTGATAACATCGTATTTTTACCCATTAGCTATGCATTTCTCATGTTTTAATAAAGGTTTCAAGTGATTCTAGTATCTTTAAATGCATATTTTGAGTATTTGGAGTTTCGAGAGGTTTTACAGGTTTTAGAGAATTGAGAGCTGAAAAGGAGCAAAATGACCCGAAGGACAGTTTCGAAGTATCAAATGTCTGGCCTCCTTTGACTGCCTTTCCTTGCACTAAATTGGGAGTTCTTCATGTCATTGGAAAGCTTAAAGAGTCAAGATTCACGTCCAAGTGGAAACATGCGAAAATGAGCATCCAATCAAAAGTTATGATTGAAAGACTGGGGATGTGTCTTGACGCATGATGAGCACGGGCATGCGGCCAGAACCCCTTTGGCCGCACGACCAAGGCCCGTGTGTATGGCCAAGCACCTCTCCACCGCACAGCGAAGCCCCGCGTGTGCGGCCTGGACCCCCACAAAGTCACTTGCTCCAAAACTAATCAAAACGCCGAGTTTTGTCGATAAAACCCTAAACCTAATTCTTGAAGCCTCCAAACCCTATAAATACATGAGGGCTCGCACCTTATTAGGGTTAGAGCTTCTGAGACGCCTCCATAGATCTGAGCAGCCGCTCTAGCAAAATCATCCAAGCTTTGAAGATCTAGTCTTGTTATCTCTTTCTCTTGTCTTTTCTTCTTCTCTTTTCTCTTTCTCATCAACTTTAGGGAAAGGATTTCTTCTGTAACACTGAGAGAAGTCTCTCTGAACCCTGTTTATTTATCTAGATCTGATTTTCATGTTTTCTCTCATGATCGCTTTGATGGTTTCATTCGTTATGCGTGAGTAGTCGTTTGTTGGGAATTAGGGTTTCTCGATAGGGTTTATGGGTCAGTGACTAGGCTATTAGGGCTGTTTCGTTCATCGTTGTTCTTTGTTCTAGGTTTAGTTTTAATGCTTTCATTAGGTTAACCATCGGTGATTGATCTGAGGTAACTTTAGCTTTCAAATCGTTTAGAGTCCAGATCTAGCCTAGACGAGTTTAGTGGTACAACCCTGGCGAAAGCTATTTGTCTCTACTTTATTAACGTACCGAGCCTATCTTTAATGCTTGCCTAACCTCTCAAAAGCCTTTGGACTATTGGTCATTAGGTCGTTAGTGCTTGTGTTCGCGCATCAAAAGTGAAGCGTTCATCTTTAATGTCTCGTAGTTTGGAACCCTAAAACGTGAATGAACCAACCTAAGACCCTAGAATATCCTGATCCGTTCCCCTTAGAGACTCCCTTACCTCCCAGCATTTAGTTTAATTGATAAGAAAACCGTAGTTATTAGCCGCATCTTAGTTAGTCGTTAGTCATTAGTAGCCTTTAGCATATAATAGTTAGCCTTAGTTAGTAGTAGAATAGATTAGTAGCAGCTTCAGCATTAGTAGCAGTAGTCATAGCATTAGAAAACCACCACAAAAATCCCTCTTTATTTTGTCCTTAGCCATATCCTTACTGATTCGTCGTGTGATTCGTTAGTCCCAGTGGATCGATACCTCAAGTACCACAAACGATAGGCTGTGTAGTTGCAGCCCGTTGATTGTTTTTACCGAGGTTTAAAAACCTAAGTTTGCTTGGATGAAACCTGAGAGGTCCTCTTTGGACCGCATCAGTACCTACATGTCTACTACCGATTTACCCGATACCCGATTGGGTAGAACCGATACCTGATTGGGTACCCGATTGCCCAGGGCTAGCTTGTATGGCATAAGGATACTTAGCTGGAGAATGTATTGCATTTTGTCTAGAGTTTCTACAAAATTCAGTACCTGTTCAAGAAACAATGAACCGCAATAAAGATAATGGTGTGGCAGATGATCTTAGTCTTGAAGATCGTCCATTGAACCAGGGTCAAGAATTTTTATTGACTGATAAAGAGAGAGACATAGCACATCCGTATTTCTTGATGAACATGGCTGTAATGAATGCATATGTTGAGTAAGTTAATTTTCACTTATAACTTGTAGTTTCATTTAACTGTTTTTTTAAAGCTTTCAATTAATGAATATTTTTGAATAACAGGATGCACTTAGAAGAATTACAAACTACTAATGTGAGATGTACAAAAAATGAGACTCTTCTATGGAAACTTCATGGAGAACGATTTGCTCAGTGGGTGAATGAGAAGGTAATTACTCTAAGGCCTTTTTATACTGTGTTAAGCTTTCAAAATTTTGATATTGATGTTTTCTGTATCATTCAAGCAAGCTAAGATGGTTGACATTTGGTCCAAGACACATTGCTCAGTCCTATAAATGATACATAATTAATGGTCATCGATTTCACACAGAAGATGTGATGAGGAAGACTAATCAGACCCAACGCACTGGACCAGCCACGGGCGACGACCCGTACGATAGACGGGACGATGGACATGACATGGACCGACTCGGAGTGACCTGCGGGACACGACCAGCGACCCAAGTACCTCAAATTATTCCGGGAGCTACTACAAGGTCCAAGAGCGCTCGATCGGACATGACCCGACAGCTGGCCCCGAGGTTGTCCTGTCCGTCTTTACCATCACTAGGTGAAGACCCGAAAGTCACTAAGGAAATTGGTACTCTTTTTCCCAACTTAGGTTTCTCCCATTGGGTTTACTAAGAGGGTTTTAATGAGGCCAAGGAACTTAGCGCATGGCCATGCATCTCCGAATGACGTGACCATCTTCTCTTCCTTTCATAATAAGGCCGTTAGGCTCTTCTTGTTTATGGTTTGTATTTGAACACGTCGACCCTTGTTGACTCGCGTTTCCATTTAGTTTGACCCACGTGTTTAGGGTTTTAGTGGTTCCCTTGTAAGCGCCTATATAAAGACCTCTTAGGTCATTTGTAAAAGGTTAGCAAACTTGATAATAAAAAAATCTCATTATTTCTTCTCACTTGTTGCGAAAACATTGAGAGCTCCTAAGAGTCTTGAATCGGATTCAAGCCTCTAAGTGTAACCGTATCACGAGTCTATCCACCACTCTTGTGTCGTTACATCGATCGACCGTTCGTAACACTTCACCGAGCCATCCCCGGGTCGAGATACTCACCGGCTGCTGCTCATTCACCTCAAATCCATCTCTTGGGAGGCCAGACGAGTTGAGATAATCTTTGCCAACCTCCACCGATGCTACCTAACCGACTGTGACCCGTAGGCCATGACCCGTACCAGCCGCTGTCCGTACCGTCGTCCCGAGGGTCCTACCCGTGGATCGTGTGACGCATCAATTTTTGGTATCAGAGCCAAAAGATCCACCAGGTTGTATCTATCCTTCTTACTGTTCGTTTGTGTTGTTTGTTTTCGTTTCCTTTCAAAAAAATCATAAAAAGTTTTCCTTTTTCTTGTTTTAAAGTTGTTGGTGTTCTTAGTGTTCTTCGAGTTCTTCATCTTGTTCATCATTTTAGGTTGCTAGATCCTTTAAAGTTGTTATTTTGTTGAGTCGCGTGTTTTTGGTGACCTTGAAACCACGTGTAGTCCTTAGGTTCACTGATCATCACGGATAAACAAATAAAAACCTATCATACACTATACCGGTAATCATAGTAGTACTTTAGGGTCGAACCCACAGAGACCAGAGATACACTTTAAATTATTATAACAAATTAAGCTAAGACAAATTAAAATAGGAATTTGATTTTCTAACAACCTAATGATAAAATAAATAAAGCAAATAATAATAAAAGAATATTAGGCATAGGGAAACCATCCAGGAAGTGACAAAACAATTAAATCGATTAACATGGGAATAATAAGATATGTTCATGAGCTCAATTCACGATGATATAAGTAATCCGCCATGGCGAGCGCTCATACCTAACTTAGCAATACCTAAATAGATCCTAAACCATTGTTTCGCCTATTAAAGTAAAGCTAGCATTAACAAACAAGATTGATATGTTCACAAGGTGCCACAACTTCAACTTCTGGTTGGCCGTGTATCACCTTGCTCAACTATACTAGTTTCAGCAACTAAACAGCACTTCTAATGCCACGAGTAATCACCTATGATCTAGAACAAGTTAGCTACTCAAATCCATCTCTAAAAGGTTGAAAACAAGAACTTACAACTTCTCAAGAATCGACATACGTCTTCCGCAAATCCATCTCTAAAAGGTTGAGCTTACAACATGTACTGAACATTGGCTTAGCAACTCTCCGTACTAATGTCCCGAGATCTCAAAGAAGCTCCAAAATCTCCATTGTTGACTCCCTACATTCAATCTTTACAAGCATGCGGTCTCAACGAGGGAGTATCAATCAAAGATCGCGTAGACGCTCACCTTCCTCTAGCTCCCAAGACATTCTTCTTATGGTTCCTTTCCTCCTCTTCCCTTTTATTCTTTTGAGATCGATTTCTCCCTTCTTTAGGGTATCACTCCATTTTTATCGATCTCTTCTTTCTTTTTCTTTAGCCCAGGGTTGGTTTTCATGAATCTGAAGTATGCAAGGGGGTAACCATGCATCTCTCAGCTCACTTCTTTGTTTACCACATCCCTTTTCTTTTCTTTTTCTCTTTTTTTTTTCTTTTCCAGGGGAAGAGAGGGGAATCCATACTTCTTTTTATTTTCTTCGTTATGCACGTCTCAGGAAGCATTGAGTCAGAGGTCGCGTTCGATGTATACCAAGCCCCAAGTTGAGAAGATTAAGTCCAAATTAGCGTCTTGTTATGGGTGGAGTCAACGCCAAGTCAATAGGATTTCCAAGAGATAGGGACTTCTGGTGAGTTGTTCGGCTAATGATGTTCTAATCTTCGGCTCTTCAAACCGAATATTCATGACGGATAACATAAAATATTAGTACGAACACGCGATTCACAAAAGAAGTTCCAAGTTCCAACCATTTTGACTCAATAAAACGACTCAAATGAAATAAAAATGTTAGCATAAATGGTCACAAATCCCCCCAGACTTACTTCACACTGTTCCGGTGTGTAAGAAAAATCAAAGAAAGAAATTGCAACTCATAAGAAAAACAATGTTAGAAGACAGAAACGGACCGATCGATCCTGGTAGGGGATCGATCGATCCGATCGATCCTGGTAGGGGATCGATCGATCCGATCGTTAGAGAGAGAAATCCAATAATCAAAAATACATAAGTTCAAAGAGAAACTAAAAGAATATAATATAGAGGATATAACCAATGGAGAGGATGGTCTAATGAGATGGGGGAGTGTGCCTATTGCCTGCCTTCCGCCGAGTGCAGATGCGGAAGTCGTCCGGTACACTAGTCTCTGAATCACCGTGGCTAGAAGAAGATAGCCATGCAGGGGACCGACCAGGAGGATCGGAAGAGTACTCGGCATCATCATCCTCGCTTCAAACAGCATAGACAGCGGCGAAGGCATCTTCTTCGGGATCAGCCTCATGGACGGGAGTAGGTGCACGTGGAGACGGTGGTGGTGGTGGTGCGATGCAGCAAAGCCAAATAGCAATCTTCGTCAGCAGCGTGTTGTTCTTCTGCGTCGTCTCGCATACCCATCGCTCCATCTCTGTAGACGGCTCTGCAGGTGGATCAGTAGCGGTGTAAGCGCTCACGTCAAGCTCAAATGGAGGCACCTGTCCGGAGAATGGCTGAAATGGTGGAGGCTGATATGCAGAAGGCGCAGACTCATCAGTGCGTCTGGTACGTGTCGCTCTCCGGACACCACTAGTCTTCGGTGGGATGGGTCTCTCGTAAAGCGGATCAAAGGCAATGTTGCCTGGAATAGCGAGAGATGTCAGATCAACGCGAGGCAGGCGAATGTACCTGTAGACTCCGTCAGAACCCTGGAAGCGGTAGACTAGCCAGTGATTGATGATGATCTCGCTGGCGTAGAGATGCTCCCTGTCAATGAATCGCGCCCTATGCTCGAGAACGAGAGGCGCGATGTTGAACCGACAATGGGTGATAATAGGAGTCACCAAACTCCCAGTCAAGATCGCCTTCTTCTTAGACCGAAGTGCTTGCTTCGCCACGTGGATGAACTCCTGCACTAGTAAAGTGGCAAAGTTGACGCGATGCGTCTTGTTGTAGTTGGCCGCAGTGGGGTTGGTGATGAAGCGATGGAGTCCATAGAAGCACATGGAAAGCTCCGGAAGCTGCAAGGTGTCCATCTCTGCACGGGCAAAGATGGTGCTGCTCATGAATCGGACAGCCAAGCGAATCACCGGGCTCCAGATAAGTGCCTGCTTGGCACCCCGAGAAACGTACTCACCAGACCCAAAAGTTTGACAGAATGCAGAAGGGTCAGTGATGCCATCGAACTGGGTCTTCTCGCGAGGCGGGAAGCCGTAGAGATCACACAACTGGTGGAGTGTGATGGTGAAGTGTCTCCTAGATAGAAAGAAGGAGATGAAAGCATCGGTGGCTTCAAGAGGGTCGGTAGGGAAATGGACCTGCAACGTGGTGAGGAACTCGGTTGCGGCACTGGGATAGAGATCCCATCGCTTCTCTGGGAAAGAACGGAAGCCGGCATTGCGCAGAAACGTCAAGACATCGTCGAGGATGCCCATAGCCCTCAGAACATCGGTCTCCAGGAACCGTGTGGGCTTAAACTTGCAGGCACGGAGCGCGATGGTATCCTTATTGTCCTTGGTGCTCCACTCTCTCAAGTGGCTGGTTCCTTACCGCTGCATCGTTGTCTAGGAGCCATTTCCTGAAACAAAAAATACTCAAACACAAATGAGAGCATTTCACAAAACTTAACAAAAATCAAAATGATTTTAGAAGCTTATAGAAACAAAGCAGTGCGACGCAAGCAAACAACATCCAACTCAACATAAAATCAAAATTTCTATCGCACTCGCGAAATGCGAAACAGAAAATTCGAGAAATGTAATGGCATTAAGCTCAAACAATCCAACAAGCAAACTCTATCAAGCTCCATCGATCACTTCTAAGCATCTAGCATCTATTTTCACATGCATATCAACTTAAAAATCCGAAATTTCCAACATGTAAAGCAAAATCGACCTAGTGTACTTGTTCTAGCAGTCCTATAGCCACTCTAGCATCCTAATGTGATCAAATTTCATGAGAAATGATGAAGAATTAAGGTTTTCTCTAAAGGAAAAGAGAAACCCGAAATCTTCCATGCAACCCAAATTTTTAAAATTTTTGCCTTGATCAATCGAGGCTGGGTATAGGTAGATCAGATAGAGCACAAAAAACTAAAGAGTTTACACTCAAAAATGACCAAAATCGATGGAGAATTGAGAGAGAAATGGGAGCTCAAAGGTTCAACAATGGAGGAGAGGGGGGAGGAAGAAGATGAGGCACTCGATCCCTAGGGTCGAGTTTTATGCCTTAAAACCGGTTTAAACCGGTTTGAATCAAATTGCAAACCGATTCAAACTGGAAAATCAATTTTTTTCGAAATAGCTGAGTCGGGATCGATCGATCCTTGGTGTATATCGGTCGATCCCGAAACTTTTGTCCCTCGGTTCATTTTCCAGGCAAGATCGATCGATCTAGGCAGGAGATCGATCGATCCTAAGTGTCTGATCACCAAAAATTCGCATCTTAATGCGTCTTAAACCTATTCCTGAAACACTTAGGAATTTTCATTCATCCATTGATTAAAAATCCTCAAATATAAATAGTCTTAACTTAAAAAACAAAAACCAAAAGCTCAAAAACATAATAGTTAGTACAAATCATCGAGTTGCGTCCCGGAAGCGCTTGTTTAAAGTCTATAGCTTGACTTTCTTTCTTCTAGGCTTGTGAACGAGTCTTTGGACCTCCAACTCGTTCTCCTGAGATGCTCACGGTGCGGCTGTTCTCGAGATGAATGGGTCGAACCGTGTTTCCTCTAGGCATGACATGGTAGAAGACCTCTTTATCCATGTTGGTGAAGCACACACGACGATTTGGAGAATCAATGACAGCTCCAACTGTGTTCAAGAAGGCTCTCCCGAAGATGACTTGTTGACATTTCTCGGGTACATCCACAACTTTGAAGTCAGTGGGAACATCCACATTGCCAACTCGCACCATCTCATTGTGAAGCTCTCCTCTTGGTACTACCACTGACTCGTCGGCCATGTAGAGATTTGAGGTGGATGGAAAGCAATCGACGATACCACATTGAGAAGCAATAGCGGTAGGAAGGACACTTGTTCCGGCTCCGGAGTCACAAAGGCAATTGTACACCGAGGTACCATTGATAGCACATGGGATTACGAAGCATCCGGGATCTTCCATCTTGGGAAGACATCTTCTCTCCATGTTTCTCTCATGCGCCTTATAGAAGTGCGCTTCAATCACATACAAAGGTTCCATACTCCTTCGAAAGCATGTTCGTAACCCAACAAATTTGTTCCATGCTTCATTGAACGTGAGCTCCTTCGGAATCGTCTTCACACGCATTACGAACATGTTGAGATCATGGGGATGAATCTCATCTCGTATTCCTTCTTGATTCTCGGTAGGATCAATGCATGGAGGGTTGCAATTGTACTTCCGTTTGACGGCTTCGGTTAAAGAGAAAGGCCATTGGCGAGTAACACGGATGCGAGGCTTCCTCTTCATCACAACGAACACATCGGCAAAGTTAGATCCCAAGCGATTGGCTTCAAGCACCGGGTAGTAGGCCACGTCTTTGTCGACTTTAGTGAAGATCATCTTGGGTTCTTCGAGGTCAAACACGGCTCCAACCGTGGTCAAGAAAGCACGTCCCAAGATCAAAGGAGTTTCCAAACCTCCACTCATTTCCACAACATGGAAATCGGTAGGCACTATGTGGTTGCCTATACGCACTTCCACGTCATCGATAAAACCTTGGGGAGTTGTTGTGGATGCATTTGCAAACTTCAGAGAGCATTGAGAAGTTTCCATCCCTTGGAGATCAAGCCTACGAACGGTAGCCATTGACATGACATTCATGCTTGATCCCGAATCACACAGGGAATCGGCAAATACTTCTCCATCAATCGAACATGGTATCACAAACTTTCTAATCTTAGGAGTTGCAGCTTCCTTTCGCTTAGCCAAATAAGCATCGACTTCTGCAGGTTCTTCGACACCGTCAATGACATCCCTGCAAATCTTCTTTAAGAACGGTAGATCTCCCAAAGCTTCAGAGAATGTGGCTTCTTTAATCAACTCGCCAATGATGCTCTTGAATCGGTTGTACTTCGCCTTATCAATCTTGGCCTTAGGCATCGATGGATAATGACTCTGAGGCCTGTAAGGAAGTACATCAGCCTTAGCTACGAAGTGTGCATCGCTTTCACTCGAAAACGAGTTGGAAATGTCCTGAACAGCAGCACGGATCGATCGATCCTCCCTCAGATCGATCGATCCGACCTCTTGGGTCAGCAGAGTGAAACCAGTAGGCGGATCGGTCGATCTGGGAAGAAGATTGGTCGATCCTGGCTTCTAAAAAATCGATAAACCTCTAAACACATCGGACTTGTGATGAGTCTAGATTTTATCACTTTTAGTCTTTGATTTAGGATTGTATTTTGAGTCAACTAACTTATATTAGATAGATATTAGG
>OVBW01002203.1:0-11863 GCA_900406355.1 Erysimum pusillum | reverse complement strand
TATCCCATCGAGTGATCGAGGTAACTCTTGCTCGTTAACAAAGACCGAAACAAATAATCTTTTGTCTTTTATTTTTCTAAATAAATAAATATTTCGGCTTAACCCAAATAAAGCCTATCTCTTACTCGTATGTATTTATTCAATTTAAACCCAACCCAATCCCTTCGGTAATTTTTTTATTCAACCCCGAACCAAATTCCTCTACTTCTTAATTCAAACCCGAAGTCTCTGTCCCAGTCAGAAGCTTTCTCTTCTCTTTAGTCTTTACCGATCATAAAACTTGTCCCTCACCTAAACGCTAAACCTAAAGCGTCTTCCACCCACAAAGCCAAACTTCACAATCGACAGTTTCTAGGTTTGATCACCCTGTGAATCTTCGGTGTTTGTTTGTTTTTTGTTTCCAATAAAGAAACTGCGATTTTGCTGTAAATGAAGAGTAGAATCAATTCGTATATATATTTAAATCTTCTCTGTTCCTAAACCCTAAAAAAACTTGTTATATTTTTTTTTTCAGATTTCGAAATTTACATTAACAAACATGTCAGAAATTGAAATGAAGAAGGAGACATCAACATCAACGATAAATTCAGACTGGACTCTTCTCCCTGACGAGCTACTACATCTTATCTCGACGCATCAACATAACTGTTTCGATATTGTTCATGCTCGATCTGTTTGCTGTTCATGGCGATCCACTTTTCCATTTCCTTCTTCCCTATTACGTCAAAGTTACTCTCTTCCCCCATTGCCTTTACAAAAAAAAAAATTGTGCACCCTCGAGAAGGTCCCTTTGTTCCTCTTTAGAAAACAAAGACATGTGTCAACTTATGAGTCTTTTCTTGGAGAAATAGGCCAAGATGATCATATGGAGCTTCAATCTCCTCTTCAATGTTCAGTGAGAGTGAAGATCAAAGGATCTGAGCCAACCTTGATGAACATACTCGACTGCCAGATCATCCCTCTGGGCCATGAGTACAGAATCATCGATTTGGTAGATTATGGTGCTGCTTTTCTTCCGCTAGACAAGGAGGGAAAAAGAGAAGAGTTTGTTGTGCTTGTCATCTACTTTACGGGTTTGCGGGTGTTAACAAGTGCTGAAATGAGGTGGAAGCGGCTTGAGAATGTCCCAAATTCTATTTGCTTCCATATAGTCACTCATAGAGGCAGATTTTATGCAAATTTTAGCTCCGGAGAAATTGTTGTTATCGATCCTTATTCCCTGGAGGTGACTCTCATGTTGCCACCACAAGATCTAGCGCGGATATACTATAGGGACTATAAGGTTGTACTTGCATCTGGCAATGATGAACTTTTCCTGGTTGAGGAAATCAGCCCAAGACCAAGAGTGAGGAGGCTAGAAGAGGAGGCTGGTAAATGGGTTGAGGTCAGCGATTTAGGAGACCGTTTGTTGTGTATTGGAGAACTGAGAAATGCCTCTTGCTCGGCTAAGGAACTTCCTCATGGTTGTGGTTTGAGTGGGAACTCAATTTTGTTCACCAATTCGGCAGGCAAAGTTTATTCCTCCTATAAATATGGAGTACATACATGAAGCTCAATTGATGGAGATCAATCGTGTGATGATCCTCAACACATATTTTCTGGTCGTAAAAGCTCTCCGGGTTGACCGCTAGGCCGTAAAATCTCGCTTTGGATACCTGACATTCTGTTTTTTTTAGAAATCAAAACAAATTTTCCTATGATTTTAGGTTATGGATTTTGTGATATATTACCCATTGTTCTGGAGACTGGATTAAGCTTTTATATTTTTTGTTATTCTAAACTATATATCTTTTGTCTAATGTACCATGATAGCCATGTCTTTTGTCTTAAGAANCAAAAAAAAAAAAAAAAAAACTCTTAAAGTTGTGTGTGGATGTGTTCTTGGTAATGTTTATGACAAACATTCTCCAAAATCATTTGAAAACTCGAACTGTACATACTCAATCTGTAGCAGGTGTGCAACGGCCACTGACCTCTTGTCGTACTGTGCATTAATGGTAAATTTGATGAGGCATTCTTGTTAGTGTAAAGTAGGTAGCCTAGGGATTTTTTTGGGGATTCTTATCAAACTTTTTTTTTTGGGTACAAATGTTCTTATCAAACTTGTTGCAGGCATAGCAGCATGTCGTCCACTATGTCACCCTTTCTTCTTGATTTTGACTCTGTTCAGAGCTTTTCAATCATTATTGTAGATTGTTTATGTTGAGTGAGTGTGGCTACAAAAATTCTCCTTTAACGTTGTGGTTTATGGGTGGGTTATTTCTGAGGCAGTGAAGCTTTCTAGGAATAAAAAAGAATTAAGAAAGAGAAGCAGAGTCTTCAGCAGATCATGCTGGTTCGTTTACTTCAGTTAACTTCTACTGTTTAAGTCAAATCTCACTTTTGAGTTCTTCCAAATTTATTTCATGATCATGATTCTGTTGCATGCACTTTCTTAATGGAACTGTTCATTGTGATCTTCTTGATCTTCTTCCTGCAAAATCCATACGTCCATACTCGGATATTGTAGCACATCAGATAGACACTCGGATCTTTTAGACTCCATAAGTTCACAGTTTCGTCCACCACCTTCTCAAGACCAGAGACAACCATGTTTTTGTCTCATGAACTAGCTGTGCATGTACTGTACTTGGTAATGTTTCAAACAAAAATTCTCCAAAATCATTTGAAAACTCGAACTATACATACCTGATCTGTAGCGGATGTGCAATGATCTAGTGTAGTTAGTCTAGGGAGATTTGTTAAGGATTCTTACTTTGTTTGTAATCAGCTATGTTCTTATATACCAAACTTGTTACAGGCATAGCAGCAATGTCGTCCACTATGGCATACCCTCATACAGCTTCTATTCTTGCTTTAATTTATTCAGTTTTTGCTTTTAATTTATCATATCTTTCATATACAATCCTTATGAGTTATGATTGTCTTTTTTGTAATGCTCTTCCTCTTGAAAATATCTTCCTAAATAGCTTTGAGACGTGCATAATCTTTCATAGATGGATTTAAAGAAAATTTATGTATATCTTAGCCAACCTCATTTGCAACTTGTATATGTTTAGCTTTGAGTATGTTTCCAGCAGCCTCTCTACTTTCAATTTTTCGTTTTATTACAACTTGAAAATCACCATGCATCACGATTCACGAACAACCACCTCATTTAATTTATTTAATATCCAGAGGTGATACATGTATCAGCAATGCTCCGATTCTATTAACTACGCATCGGTAAATCCAACCTTATTCTATATGTTTCCTTTTTGTGTTACTTAGATGATGAGCAATAATAAAGTAGACGACACCAAGGGATCTCTTGTCTTTAAACTTTCATTGAAAATCAAGGTTACACAAGCTCTCAAAAGAGATTAGAAGAACAGCTTAAAAGAAGGTAAAAACATGTGACCTTTTAGGAAGAAAAACTCTAACTTGTATATAAAGGATCTGACTTCTTCTGTGTCGGTTTTGACCATCATGTGTACGTATGGGCTTCTCTCATTCAATAATCAAGTCTTCTTCTCTTTGTTCTTTCATGTAGAGTACGAAGCCCATGTGATTTGGCTTGTCAACTCTTTCAGATTCCATCAAAACCAATCGCGTAAACCTTGTAATCTATCGCACAAACCTCACAAGCTCACACCCAGGGGCGGACCCAGCAATTTTTTTGACTGGGTGCAAAATACTACAATGGTAAGGATCGAACCCATAACCTCAAGATATTAGTGGTGGCATTCCAAACCATTGTGCCATATTAGCCATTGATTTCTATATAAAATATCAAATATCTATATTTAAGTGGGTGCATCTGCCACCCCTCCCACCAACGTGGGTCCGCCACTGCTCACACCTTTCCGATCAATCGTTTGTTTAGAATTGAATAAACAAGAACACTTTACGTGATACCCAAGGATCAAATCAAAGATACATCTCGAGTTCTCGACAAAGCTTCATCTATCAATTTTTATATCAAACGTGTTCTTGGGAAGTGACAAAAGGGTAGAAATTAGATCAACAGAATGAGAAAGACAAAATCACAAAGTAATGACGTCGGTCGAGCTCTTTATACTCTCTTATGGACTCTGTTTTCAGTATAAGACTTGATAGTTCCACAATCCAAAACATCATCATCCGTCTCGATCTAATCCGTAACCAAATTCTTAACCGGCTTCACTTGATTTAAACCCGGCCCAATTCCTTCGGTTCTTTCCAGATTCAACCCCGAACCAAATTCCTCTACTTATTAATTCAAATCCGAAGTCTCTTCCTCAGTCAGAAGCTTTTTCTTCGCAAAACTTGTCCCTGACCTAAAGCGTCTTGCCGTCTTCCACAAACAAAGCCAAACTTCACAATCGACAGTACCAAATTTCTAGGTTTGGTCTTCGGTTTTTGTTTCCTTTCCCCAATAAGAACTGCGAATTTTCTGTAAAAGAAGAGTATAATCAATTCGAATATAACTTTAAATCTTCTCCGTTCCTAAACCCTAAAAAAAGTTGTAATTTTTTTTTTCAGATTTCGAAATTTGCAGCTTTCTGTCTTCTTCATCAACAAACATGTCAGAACTCGAAACAAAGAAGAAGACATCAACATCAACGATAATTCCAGACTGGACTCTTCTCCCTGACGAGCTACTACATCTTATCTCGACGCATCTACATAACTGTTTCGATGTTGTTCATGCTCGATCTGTTTGCTGTTCATGGCGATCCACTTTTCCATTTCCTTCTTCCCTATTACGTCAAAGTTATTCTCTTCCCTCATTCCGTGACTTCTCTTTAGAAAGCAAAGACTTGTGCACCCTCGAGAAGGTCCCTTTGTTTCTCTTTAGAGTCCCAACTTCTGCGCGTGTTTCTCAGTATTTGCTGGGAAAAATAGGCCGAAACGAATCACCGGATCATAAGTTGCTTCCATCTCCTCTTCAGTGCTCAGTAAAAGTAAAGCTCTTAGAATCTGAAACTTTGATAAACACGGTCAACTGCCAGATCATCCCTTTGGGCCATCAGTACAAAATAATCGGTTTGGAATATCAACCCGTGGCTTTTCTTCCGCTAGACAAGAAAAAGAGGAGAATTTGTTGTGCTTGTCAGCTACTCTAAGGCTTTGTGGGTGTTAACAAGTGCTGAAATGAGGTGGAAGCGGCTTGAGAAAGTCCCGGAGAGTTCTTGCTGGAATATAGTCACTTATAGAGGCAGATTTTATGCAACTTTTTTTTTCAGGAGAAATTGTTGTTATCAATCCTTATTCGCTGGAGGTGACTCTCCTGTTGCTCTCACAACCTCTGAAGTGGGAACACTATATGGTTGCATCTGGCAATGATGAACTTTTCATGGTTGAAGTAATCTCACCATCAACATGTAGAGTGAGTAGGTTAGATCACGAGGCTGGTAAATGGGATGTTGCGGATCAACGACTTGGGAGACCGTGTGTTGTTTATTGGACACTTGGGTAATGTCTCTTGCTCGGATAAGGAGCTTCCTCATGGTTGTAGTTTGAGTGGGAACTCCATTTTGCTCGAAAGTTTTATATATAGTGAGATGTTGTGCTACAAATATGGAGTACATACAGGAAGCGTGGAAGACAATCACAATCATAATGGCGGGAGCTGGAGATACTCAAGGGAGAATAGTGTGAAGCTTAATTTTTCCGGTCCTGGCTTTGTAGCTTTCTAGCTTTATTCCTTTTATTTTATGTCGAGATTTTTGTGATATTTGATGTTAGCCTTTGTTCTGTAGACTGGAGCACTGGTATTTAAGTTTTTATATTTATTTGTTCTAACTATCACCCACCACCTTCTCAAGACCAGATAACCATGTTTTTTTGTCTCATGAAATATCCAAGCTGTGTCTGGCTGTGTACTTGGTAATGTTTCTGAAAACAATAATTTCTCCGATCCAAAATCATTTGAAAAGTCGAACTATACATACCTGATCTGTAGACTGTAGCAGATGTGCAATGGTCTACTGTAGTTAGCGTAGAGAGATTTGTTGAGGATTCTTACTTTGTTTGTAACCAGCTATGTTCTTATATACCAAACTTGTTGCAGGCATTACAGCAATGACATATACCCTCATACAGCTTCCATTGTTGCTTTTATTCTGTTCAGAGCTTTTTTATCGTTATAGATTGCTTTTGTTGAGTGACTATGGCTACTACGTTGCGTAGTCCATAGGTAAAAATCAGTTGGCATTTTCATGTTTAAACTTGTCCGGAAGCGGCAAACAGTAACTCTTCGTCTTTAGTTTGTGTCCTTGGCATAGTCAAGATCTTGACAAGTTGGTACGTTGGAGTTCTATAGTAATGTATCAAATTTGAGCCTTTTCTGTAATTCAGGAAGCTTTCAAGAAAGAAAGTGATAATCAGGACAACACACATAAACTTATTAACTCTGTCTCAATAAACAAAACAGGTTCTTGTAGGAACATGGAAAGTGACTAACTAGCGATTAGAGGTTTATGGGTTGGTTGTTTCTGATGTATAAGATCTTTCGAACAATCAAGAAAGAGNCAAAAAAAAAAAAAAAAAAACCATTTTTACAAAAAAAAAAAAAAAAAAAAAAAGAAAGAGAACCAGAATCATTAGTGTTTGAGTTCTTCAATTCGAACATTATTTACTTAACTTCACTCCTAATGTTTGAGTTCTTCGAACATTATTTCATCATCATGAACTTTTCTTTGTGACTACCCTAGCTATTTGGTAATACATCTTGTGCCGTTTCAAGTGATTAGGTTTTGTATCGAGCTATTGCATGTCTATAGACCCATGTTTGTGGTACCGCAGCTCACGAGGCTATACAAAAGAATTGGACAATAGTGTTGAAAGCTTTTCGAACAATTTGACATGGAGTCACAATACAGAAATTCTTTTCTTGGTCACTGATCTTCTATTGTTCTCCGCGTTGTGCAGTATACAAATCTTGCTACATGGATGGAACTGGTGCTTGATGACAAAGATATGGAGTAAATGTTATGTATATTTCTTTTAACTGGTTAGCTCCCGAAGACCCTCTCCCAACAAACTTCCTCAATAAAGCAATGCCTGACTACTCGAGCAGATTAATATTTGCCTTGAAGGAGTACTCTTTGATTTTCTTGACGGTTAGGTAAGCTTTTCCAGCTTTTGTAACATATTATACCAATATTCTTGAATGAGAAATGGAACAGATTGGGGTAGATCGAGACTGATCGTGCAAAGTGATGAAAAGAAGTGAATTAGATTCTTTGAAGATCAGAGCTTATCTATAGTTGCTAGCTTACATACATACTGTTAATGAGAAAAGAAAATTCCTTCCAAAAACTAAAGCTAATTAAATTCTTGAATACATCTTTAAGGGAAAGTGAAATGAAGATATAAACTTTAACTGCCCCAAGGTTGTAGCAGTTGCAACCACTCACATGTCCTAACTAAGGTAACGAATCCTTAAATAACCTTAAAGAAACTGGGATTTTGATTTTGGACAACCATGGAATCAGCTAAAAGGCTTTATTAAGTCTAAAAAAAGGCAACAAGCTAAAAACAAAGAACAAATCGAAACAGAGCTGAAACTAAGAACTCTGAATTGGTTATGGTTGATCGGTCATATAATCGTATAAAATTTGATATCATTTCTTAGTAACAGGTCACAAGAAGCAACACTTTCTTTGTATAGAACAAAACTAAGATCAGTCTATTGCTATAGTTATCTTTGTCTATTGCTATTTTTTCTCTGTAGTGTTCTAAGGACTCTAAACACACAATTAAAACAAGCAAATGTGAACAAAACCAGACCAGAGTATATATTGAGGGAGTGAATCAAATAATCGGATGAGGCGGAGTCTCCCAAAAATCAAACACATTCTCTTCGCTATGCAAAGCGAAAAGCCGATCTCCACCTATGGAGAAATCACAGATTGAGCCACCAAAGCTTCTCTCACAAGGATCAAATTAAAGATACATCTCGACAATGCTTCGTCTATCAGTTTTTTTTTTTTTTTAAATGAATGTAAAATTAATTCATCAAAAAACCAGTGTTACAACAAGTGTTTCTTTTTTGACATGTTTGAGATGTTTCAGATGTTCCTTACAACTTAAATTCTAGTAGAGAACCAAAAAACGAGAAGATCCTCGTATTTCTTGTTTCCCGAGGTCCAGAGAATACTTAAAGCGATTTCGAACGGTTTTGTCTATCAATTCATTGTCAAACGTGTTCTTGGTAAGAGACAAAAGGGTAGAAAACTCAAAAGAATGAGAAAGACAAAATCACAAAGTAATAAGATCCTTATACCTCTCTGTTTTCAGTTTAAGACATACCAACGACTCGATCTTATCCGTAACCCAAATTCTGAACCGGCTTCACTTGATTTGAACCCGGCCCAATGTCTTCGGTTCTTTCCGGATTCAACCCCGAACCAAATTCCTCTACTTCTTAATTAAAAATCCGAAGCCTCTGCCTCAAACAGAAACTTTCTCTTCTTTATTACCGATCTCAAAACTTGTCCCTCACCTAAAGCGTCTTGCCGTCTTCCACACACAAAGCCAAACTTCACGATCGACAGTTTCTAGGTTTGATCTCCGTCTGAATCTTCGGTGTTTGTTTTATTTTTTTCTCAATAACTAACTGCAATTTTCTTGTAAAAGAAGAGTAGAATCAATTCGAATATAAAATTAAATCTTCTCTGTTCCTAAACCCTAAAAAAAAGTTGGTAATATTATTTTTCCAGATTCGAAATTTGCAGCAGTAACTTTCTGTCTTCCTCAACAACAAACATGTCAGAACTCGAAACGCCGGCATCAACATCAACGATAATTCCAGACTGGTCTCTTCTCCCTGACGAGCTACTACATCTTATCTCGATGCATCTACTTAACTGTTTCGATGTTGTTCATGCTCGATCTGTTTGCCGCTCATGGCGATCCAATTTTCCATTTCCTTCTTCTCTATTACGTCAAAGTTACTCTCTTCCCTCATTCTGTAAACACCCTTTAGAAAACGACGACTTGTGCACCCTCGAGAAGGTCCCTTTGTTCCTCTTTAGAGTCCCAACTTCTTCTGCGCGTGTTTCTCAGTATATTCTGGGATATATAGGCCGAAACGAATCACCGGATCATAAGTTGCTTCCAGCTCCTCTTCAGTGCTCAGTAAAATTAAAGATCTTAGAATCTGAAACTTTGATAAACACGGTGAACTGCCAGATCATCCCTTTGGGCCATCAGTACAGAATGATCAGTTTGACATCTAATCGCGTGGCTTTTTTTCCGCTAGACAAGGAGGGAAAAAGAGGAGAATTTGTTGTTCTTGTCGGCTACTCTAAAGTTTTATTGGTGTTAACAAGTGCTGAAATGAGGTGGAAGCGGTTTCAGAATGTCCCGGAGAGTTCTTGCATGAATATAGTCACTTATAGAGGAANTTTTATGCAACTTTTAGTTCCGGAGAAATTGTTGTTATCGATCCTTATTCGGTGCAGGTGACTCTCCTGTTGCTCTCACAACCTCTGGAGCGGGAACACTATATGGTTGCATCTGGCAATGATGAACTTTTCCTGGTTGAAGTAATCGTACCAACAACATGTAGAGTGAGTAGGCTAGATGAGGAGGCTGGTAAATGGGATGTGGTCAACGATTTGGGAGACTGTGTATTGTTTATTGGACGCTTGGGAAATGTCTCTTGCTCGGGTAAGGAGCTTCCTTATGGTTGTGGTTTGAGTGGGAACTCCATTTTGCTCAAAAATATGTCATTATGTTCGATTTGGTGCTACAAATATGGAGTACATATAGGAAGTGTGAGACAGATTTTTTCCGTTCCTGGCTTTCTGGCTTTTTTACGTAAATCTGTTTTTATTAGATCAAAGACTGCGTTTTCCTTTTATTTTATGTCTGACATTTTGTGATATGTCCGATGTTAGACATTGTTTTGGAGACTGGATCACTAGTATTTACTAGTTTTTATATTTATGTTGTTCTAACTAAACCCACCACCTTCTCAAGACCACCAGACAACCATACAGCTTTGTTGAGGATTCTTACTTTGTTTGTAATCAGCTATGTTCTTATCAAACTTGATGCAGACATAGCAGCAATGTCGTCCACTATGACATACCCTCATACAGCTTCTATTCTTGCTTTTTATTATGTTCGAAGCTTTTTTATCGTTGTAGATTGCTTTTGTTGAGTGACTATGGTTACTACGTTTTGGTTTAAAGTAGGGGTGCCTGAGTTGCGTAGTCCATGGGTAAAAGTCAGTAGGCATCTTCATGTTTAAACTGGTCTGAAAGCGGCAAACGGTAACACTTCGTCTTTAGTTTGTGTCCTTTCGGATAGTGAAGATCTTGACAAATTAAAGTTGATACGTTTTGGTCTGATGCACTGAATCTTTCGAAGAATCAAGAAACAGAACCAGAATCTTCAGAAGATCTTGCAAGTTCTTTTACTTCTATTCAACTCCTAATGTTGAAGTTAAATCTCAGTTTGGAATTTCTTCAATCTTTATTTCATCATCATGATCTCTTATCACTTTCTATATTGCAGAGGAGTTGAACACAACCTAATGGAATTGTTCGTAGTGACTGCTCTATTTGGTAATACATCTTGTGCTGTTTCAGGTGTTTAGGTTCTGTATCGAGCTATGATATGTCTATACAAGAGAATTGGAGAAAGGTGTTGAAAGCTTTTCGAACAATTTAACACTCTCCAAAACTGAAAAATCAGCCACAATACAGCAAAAAATTGCTTTTAACCGGTTAGCTCCTGCAGACTCTGCCAACAAACTTCCTCAATAAAGCAATGCCTGACTACTCAAGCTGATTCATATTTGCCTTGAAGAAGTCTTTGATTTTCTCAACGGTTAGGTAAGCTTTTTCAAATTTTAACATATTATTATAGCAATATCATCTTTCCAATATTTTTATATAGCTTTTTAAGAATGGAAATAGAACATAGAAGATAAAGATTGATTTTGCAAAGTGATTAAAAGAAGTGAATTAGATTCTTTGAAGATCAGAGCCTATCTGCAGTGCTAGTTCACATACTGTTACGCCACAAACTTCCCCAAAAAGTGTAAATGAGAAAAGAAAATTCCTTCCAAAAACTAAAGCTAAATTCTTGAATACATCTTTAAGGAAAACTGAAATGAAGATATAAACTTTAACTGCCCCCAAAAGTAGCAGTTGCAACCACTCACATGTCCTAACTAAGGTAACGAATCCTCAAAAAAAAACTTAAAGAAACTGAGATTGAGATTTTGGACCACTATGGAAACAGCTAAAAGGCTTTATTAAGTCTACAAAAAAACACCAAACTTAAAACAAAGAACAAACCGAAACAGAGCTGAAACTAAGAACTCTGTATTGGCTAACGTTGATCGGTCATAAAATCGTATAAAATCGATATCATTTCTTAGTAACAGGTCACAAGAAGCAACACTTTCTTTGTATATAACAAAACTAAGATCAGTCTATTGCTATAGTTGTCTTTGTCTATTGCTATTTTTTCTCTGTAGTTTTCTAAGGACTCTAAACACACAATTAAAACAAGCAAACGTGAACAAAAGCAGACCAGAGTATTGAGGAAGTGAAATCAAATGATCGGAGGTGGCGGTGTCTCCCAGACATCAAACACGTTCTCTTCGCTATGCAATGCGAAAAGCCGATCTCCGCCTATGGAGAAATCACAGATTGAGCCACCATAGCTTCTTCTCAGCCTAGAAGTTAAAACCCAGTCTGGTCCACAAAACACAGAGATTGAATCATTCATTGAAGAGAAAAGCTGACCTTGGTGCAACGCCAGTTTCGGGTAACAAGGCTCATCAGGCATCTTACTCTTCATCAGTTTGCTTCTTGAACTCCACCTTACGCTTCCTCCATACATCCTCAGATCAATAAACCCCAAATCCTCAAACTCA
>OVBW01002202.1:1054-12544 GCA_900406355.1 Erysimum pusillum | reverse complement strand
AATGGGAGCGGCCAACCGGCGAAGAAGTTTGACACCCTTACATGCGGAATTTGATGCTTTGATATGGGCGATGCGATGTATGATTGGCGCTGGAAATCAACATGTCACGTTTTTGACAGACTGCTCGGATCTGGTGAAGATGGTGTCTTCCCCAATAGAATGGCCGGCATTTGCAGTCTATCTAGAAGATATCGCCGCCGATAGGGAAGAATTTTTATCCTTCTCTTTATTTTTTGTTAAACGAAGCGAGAATGTTCAAGCGGATAAGTTGGCACGAAATGTTCGTGTCCTACCGCATAGTGTTACTTTTGTAAACCACATTCCGCCAAATTGGCTTTCCTAAGCTAATCAATATATGCAGTTGACAAAAAAAATAAAAAGATGTGGAATTTTAAATCCTTGGATTGGGTTGATTATTTTACATTTAGGATATAGTATTTAGGGGGTAGGATTTAGTGTTTGTAATTTAGAGTTTAGAGTTTTTTTTTGTCAACAGTTTAGAGTTTGAAAATTAAAATTAAAATTTTAGTTTTGTGGTATTTTTGTCCTAAAAACAAAAATGATTGTATTTTTTTAGAGAATTGGCCTTTTTCATATTACAAAAACATTAATTGCATTTCATTTATTAATATTTAAAACTATATAAATAGTATGGTGAAGAAAATCTTTAGTGAATCTAATTTTTTTTTAAAATAGAAATAAATGTTAATAAGATCACATGTGAAAGAGTTTTGTGTCCTTTCTTTAGATTAATCATTTTAAATATTTGTTAATGGTATAACATGTAATTAAGTACAAAAGAAATGTTAGTTTAAACAATTTTTTGGTGAATTTAAAGATTTTGGTTAACATTACAAAATTAGTGAAGATGTGTCATGAGGTTAATTACATTGTAATCCGATCAATTTAGTCAAAGTATCTTTCGTTTTTTCTTTGACTAAAAACTTTATCAATGGTGTCAAGAAAAAGGTGAATAAAAGTTATGATTTTCTTATGACATACTCAATACATTTTTGTTTCATATGACAAATTAATGCACTAAACTAAATGGATTACAATGTAACTAAGCTCATGACTTATCTTCTTACTCTTTATAAATTATCAATCTTCATGCACTATCCTGCTATTATCTATAGCTCCTTCGAGAGCTCTACATTTCTTCATTGTTATTGCAATCCAACGTCTTGGGTTGATTTTGGTAGCATGAAATGTCATATGTTGACTTGAACCTTAAGTCCTTAACCATCAACATTCAACAACCAAGAGATGACAATCTCACCAAACTCTCGGCCATGCTAGGATGGACACCACACTTTTTTCTGTCTGTTTTTGAGAAGAACATGAAGGAATATGTCACCTTTAACCAGTTTGGTTCTATGACGTGTGATAGATCATTGCACGGGAAAATGGCATTTCATACATGTATTTTTCCAAAAGTGCGAATTACCATCTGTACAAACTTGTAGTGTCAATTTATACTTGTACTCTTTTAAAATTCAAATTCCATACATATATTTTTAAAATTGAGTCGAATTTGGAGTTAACGTTAACGGATCTAAATCAACTGTATTAATTGCTGATTCAGACTCCACGTGTGTAATGATGTGGCATCGTGTTCGACACCCAGAAGTGCAAATTCCTACCTGTCCAAACTTGTAGTGCCAATTTAGATTTGTACTCTAATAAAAATTGAATTTCCTTCCTGTACGTTTAAAATTGAGCTGAATTCGGAGTCCACGTTAACATATTTAAGTCAACAGTCGACTAAACGACGTCATTTTGTTCCTTTATAACAAAAAAAGTGTTAAAAATCCTGACACCCACGATTCGAACCCGTCACTTCTCACAAGTTTAGGATAAGACGTAACTATAGCTAGTTGATCCCACGACCATATTCATAAGTATCACACACATATGTATATATATATTGATTTTGTTTTCTTTTTCCTCTGTCAATTAGGCTTTTTGACTTTGTTCGATCGATTGAATTATTGATGTTCTGTCAATCCATGGTATTGGGATTGTAAAAGATTTTTTTCGGTAATGAAAAGAACAAAACGACGTCGTTTTGTCGAACATGATGCCATATCATTACATTTACACACATGGAATCNTGAAAAGAACAAAACGACGTCGTTTTGTCGAACATGATGCCATATCATTACACACATGGGCGGACCCACGTTGTAAGTTGTGGGTTCAATTGACACCACTTAAATATAAAAAACTAAAATTTTACACTAGATTAATTGATTAAAGTGGCCGAGTGGTTTGAATTGACACCCTCAAATACAAGAGGTACTGGGTTCAAATCCCTCCTCACACTATTTTTGAACCCACTTACTTTCTTGGCTGGGTCCGCCCCTGATTACACACATGGAATTTGAATCAACAACTGTTACTGTTGACTTAGATCCTTTAACGTGGACTCTGAATTCGACTCAATTTTAAGAACATATATTGTGAAGACTATAAGATAACCATAGTTAAATTCCGTATAAAATACTTATGAATTTGTTCATTAGATTTTAGTTGACAGAAAAGACTTTATCGATTAATTTAAGAGAACCCCAAATCTTAATGTCCAGTTCTGGTAGATACTTGAATGTCTCACGTCTGACATCGAAGCAGACTACAATATAAAGTTCTGCCCTAATGCCTAAAAAATACACAATCCCATCAATGCATATACAGTATGAGTATATAAAGGTATATGTATCGAACATTCGACTTTTTTCCAGGCCACTTCTCCTGTTCCTACTATTAAAACTCGACGCACATAATCATCATCAGATACATATAATACATTGAATAGTTTGTCTATAGGATCATACCTAAAAAGGGTTGAAATCTCCTTCTTCTCTCTACAACTTCTAGGAAAAGATATGTACTCTTTTGTGCTAGAGTTACAAATCACCGGCTTCTTTTTTTGCTATCGATCAAGCCAAGTATAGGGAGACAAACCTTTTTAGCATCACCCAAACCTTTAGGGAAATCCATTTGGTAATATGGAGATATAGGAGAGGAGTAGTCGCGGTCTGGATCTAGATCCTGAGGTACAGTGTAAAAGACCCGCCTACCGTAGTGTAGGAAGGTCAATAATATCTTTGGCCGAGCCGATGAAATTTTCAGGAACAGTTGGGTGAATTTTGCATGACGCAGTATGGACGACCATAACTTTAACACAACGACACCTCGCAACGTCTTCCAATGGAAATATTGAGATTATGTTAATCAAGAGATCGCTTGGGATCGTCTTCGAGTTTTCTCTTGGGGAGTTGCTTAGGCGAGAGACTTGCTTCTGCCGTTTTCCCATGAGAGGGTTTTAAAATTTTCTAGCTACTTATATAAAGTAGCTAGAAAATCTTAAAACTCTTTCATGGGAAAACGGCAGAAGCAAGTCTCTCGCCCAAGCAACTCCCCAAGAGAAAACTCGAAGACGATCGAATCGATCTCTTGATTGACATATTCTCAAGATTGCCATTGGAAGACGTTGCGAGGTGTCGTTGCGTATCGAATCTTTAACACATTGACCAGGTTTATAGGAAAAAAAAAAGAGATATTTTTGACAAATTAATTACCTAAATTAAATGATTTGCAATGTAATTAACTTCATGACTCATATATTACTCTTTATCTATTAAGAAGGTTGACTATGACTCATCAACAATTGACTCAATAAATATTTAGGCGTTGAATGGAGACCTGCTTAATGCGGAACTAAAAAAAGATTTCATCGAAAACCGAAATATTTACCAATCAACAAAAAAAAATGAATAGGTGCGTTTGATCCAATAAAAAAAAGTGTGGATTTCGAGTAAGATAAATGTTGGACCGCAATCCAAAATATCTTCGTTTCTATTGTCAAGTGGTTTCTTAAAATCTGCACAATATACATATATATATATATATATATATTATATTTTTTATTTTAAATTCCTTTTTCTTTTATAAGAACTCCAAAAAATTTTAGGAAAAAAAATTGATTAAAAAAATTATTGAAAGATGAGTTTTTTTTTTGGGAATTTTCCCGATTAAAATTTAACGTCATTAGTGGCGGTTAAGTCGCAGATTCAAAAATCAACCAATAATTTAAAGATGATGTGTTCGACAAAAAAAAAAANTCGAAAAAAAAAAAAAAAAAAAGAATTTTTTTAAAGATGATGTATTATTTGACCAACTATAAATATCTGGGGTATTTTTATTCCACTGAAAAACTTCCAAATTTAAAATAGATGAGCTTTGTTTTTTGGGAATTTTCCCTTTAACCATACACCACTATATTTGGTGTCTTATACACACTACAATTATTCTCTCTTGTTCATATATTAAAAATTTCATTAAAACATTCATTTATGTTCAATTACAATCTTAATACTCTGCTCGTCAGAAAATAGAACAATTGATCCACGAGCTTGTAGTTGATGAAGAGGGTCAAAATGACTCAGACACTGATAATGGTAACGTGCCACAGTGTTGTGTATTGATGATGATATGAAACATTGCAACATTTCGCTGCTAGAAGCCAACAATTAGGTCAGCTAAATTTGCAGTCAACTGCTAGACATGGGACTAGTTTACACTGATTTGGAGAGAACCTCACAAGTTTCTATCGGAAGTGGTTCACGAGAAAATTGTAGACCACAATCCTTTGAACAACAATACAAGACAGTTGCTGCTTATAGAGAATTCCAACCACAAAATTTTTCAACAACTTCGTCTTGGTGGTTTTGACCAAAAAGATTACGATGAATTTAAAATGGGAGAAGGGATATTCATTGGCCATTGCGCTAGATCTTCCTAATTACATTAGATTTTTTGGGCATGCATTATTGCACTTAAGTAGCTAGTATTTTAGCTTAAGTATTTTATTGACATAGGTACAAGCAACGAAGAGGATAAGCTATGACTGGTGTTTCACGCAACAACCAAGATGTGTCAAAACAGTTATGTTAATGCTATTCATTTGGGAGTCCACATTCAGGAAGTTTATCATCTAAAATTCCATCTTCTGTGGGTAATAATTTGGGAGGGCAAAATTGAGCCGGTTGTTAGGGTTCACAATGGGGCACACCACCAAATGTTTCACAGTTGGGACATCACCAAATATTGCATAGTGGAGAACACCACCTGTAACACCCGGGAACCAATTTAGTTTGCTGGTGTCGATCGACACCATAAGGGTGTCACTCGACACCAACAATTGGGTCACAGAGTAGTTTGTTTTCATGATCGCATGGTTTGATCGGATAAGATTAATGAAACCGTAGGACTCATCTATAAAAAGAGAAACTGGAGTTCTAAATCCTAAAATTATACAAAAATTTGAAGTTAAACTTTTTTTTTTATCAATATAAAACACATAATTAAAATAGTATAGAATAAAATGAACTAGAATGGAATGAGACGTGGTGGCGGTGGGGTGATAACGGTGGTGATGACATCGGTAGTAGCTAGAGGTGAAGAAGAAGTGATTCATGAACACGTGATAGAGGAAGTTTTCTATGTTATATCAATTAGGATATAGCATTTTTTTATATGCATTTAATTTCGTTATTTGGTTTCTTTATATTGTATCTCTTAGGAACCATCGATAAAGCAACGATAACCGATATAGCCACTCGCACCCAAACCTGATGAAATAACTGGTTGGGACTCTTTACCTATCTCTCCTTGAGCTAGTTAAAGAATGTCTTGTGGGTCTCTGATTTAAAAATCTTTTCATTCCTACCTTTTCATATATACCAGACGATCCAAGGAAAACTCAATGATTGAGATTCTTTTGGCAATCTCCAAAATAGATAATCAAGATTTGTAAAAAGCGATCCACTTGGAAAGATATCCTGATTAACTAAATATTCTCCTGACTTGTTGTAATGTCATACATAAAAATCAGGTTGAGATACCGCTCCAATAGGAGTGGCCCAAATCAATGGGACATCCTTATAGAATCATGGTGAGTAATGTAGTATGGTTAGATTCTTAACTAAAGTTTTTTTTTGTTAGTTATACAATTTGCAGTTACCCATAAATCTATATACATGGCCACATAAAAAGAGTCTATATATATCATATTTTAAGATACAAAGAATGATGTTTGGCATACAATTATCCCATACAATTCAACTGGCTAGCTGTAGAATAACACACTCACATTAACTCACTTGTAATGTAAACATCACCAAACATGTCCAAGACAGTACTATATAGATATCCCAAATTAGATCCTGTCTAAAGCGCGATTTGTCGATGTGATCCCTTTACATAAGAATCAAAAAAGAAAAGAAAGTGATGAGAAGTATGACGAATGGTGAATTTGCAAGGTTAGGAGTAGCATTTGGAAGCCATGGATATGAGTCTGGAGGTGGCATAACACAGTTATCACCGTTGAAGTAAATGCGTCTCGGAAAGCCCCATCCTTTCTCGAATGTGAACTTCGACGGGTTCTTTCGAAAGAGAAGCTCTGACTGTACATTGCCTAATGGACCAGCTTGGACCAATAAATCGTTGTAGAACTTTATTCCCCAAAGCATGGCCGTGTCATCTACAATATTATATGAAATTAATTACCAAAAAAAGCCTCCATGTCACAATGTACTTAGGCTTTGACCATATTTTTATACTTAGAACCTAACCCCAAGCCTACCAAGAGAAAGAAATGTGAATGAGAAATGGGAAAGAAGCAGCTATGGACTTACTTATGTCGGCGTAAGGATTAAGCGGTTTGTAGTTAAAGCTGAAAAGCTGAGTGAGATTGTCGAAGTTGGGATGCTGAACGACTAAGTTCCACTGCGAGTAGTTCATATTGTAGTTGAAGTTTGTGATTGCAACCTTCACTCGCCAGTACTCCTTGTAGTTAGTTTTTACATGCCAATGAACTCGGATGGGACACATATGCCGCGTACATTGCAAGAGCGGTTCAAGGTTGTTCTTCTGTGAAGCTGGTACTATTGAAGGTTTTTTTTGGCTGTCACAAGAAATTGATCAGAAAAGAGACAAATAAACAAAACCAAGATGGAGTTTCTAGGAGAATAGGAACTTACTCGACACATGTACCACCTTGAGAACTATTTTGACATCCACAAGAACAAGTTGGGCATGGTACAATAGTTTCATTGTAGAAAGATGAGAGTGAGACACAACAAGTCGGAGTTTTCCGTGCTAGAAACTGTGAATACGTGCACGTAATGTTCCATGTCACTACCAAAGGAAAGCAACAAGAGAGGTGAAAATCAGAACCAAGAAAATATGACTTTCAATGAAACATTAGATGCTAACACAAAAGCTAAACTTACACAAGGCCTGAGTCTTTCTTCGCTTATCCGGAGTAATAAATTTGGTAGGCTTGACAAGTTGCGCAGGCCCGCAAGTATAACCGGGTCCTGGTGCCTTCAAAGTAATGTTCCTAGGTGCTCTAACCGTCGTATTAGTTGTTCCAGATTGACCAACACTAATCTGAAACGAAGAAATCGCGGTTGCGGGATCTTGTGCCCAAGAGCTAATCACACCGCCTCTACAACAATTGGCTATCTGATCTTTGAAAGGAGTTCCTGGTAACAAGTCAACAATGGTGGGAGATTTCTTGCAGCAATGAGGTATGTTACCCTTAAACTTAGAACAATCTCCTTGTTCTGTTGCTTGCCCACCCAGCATAGCCCATATCACTTCCTTCTTCCTCCAACTCCATCCTAATTGCCACCCCGGTGACTCAATGTGACGGTATTGTTGGAAATTAAAGATTGTTACAACAGCCTGATTGAAGCAAGATTGATTTATATGGCATTAAAAAAATTGTGATTTATGTGAGTTAAAAGTTAACAAGGATAAAGTTTATAAGACTTCTTACCACATAACCATCAGCAGTCCAGCTCATAATATCCCATTTTATGGTAATGTTTCCATTTGGATCAAGTGCATCATAAGCTTCTGTATTCATGATCATATCAAATAGGTGAGCTCATAACAAAAAACAGAACATCATCATCATCATTCATCAATCATCATCATCATCATCATCTTCATTATCATCCTTAGATTTTCTTTAACTCGATTACAAGGAGTTTCTCAGCATGATCACTAATTATGACAGAATGAGACAAAAGTGTAAAACAAAAACTTTATGTTTTCTTTCAGGTACAGAACATTGAAGCAAACCTGTTGTGGTGAAGCTGGTCCAAGAAATGAGAATCAGAAGCAAAATGGAGAATCTGGAGAAGAGAATGTTCATATCTTTGATCTCTGAGCAAACCGTTTCTTTGATCTCTCCCGCCGGCGGAAACTTCTCGAAGATGTGAGAGGAGAGAGAAGAAAGACAGAACTGGCTTAGTTAACTTTAAAGACTTAGAAGTACTTAAAGACAAAAATTCCTTGTTTTAATTGGTCTTTCATTAGCATACGTTTTATATAATTATAGATAAGTAAACCAAAACAAGAAATGTTATTTACTATTTTTATATATTATGAAAAGCATCACAGCTTGTAATTTTGTATATACGTTACAGACTTACAGTAATCTTGTGAAAGAAAGAAAAAGTTATATTACATTAATCTTGCTGTTTCGCAAATAAAATATTTCAGAAATATTGTTTTGTTTTAAAATGAAATTTGAAGGTAGAGCCGGTCAAGGTATGCCTAAAATATTTGATGATATGATTAAAAATTAATAATAGGAAAATCTACTGGTTGAAAAAAGACAACACTCGATTAAAAATTCCATTAATGATTATAAAATAAAGAGAGTATTATCATGTGTGAAGGTGTGGTTTCTGGCTGATATTAAATTTTAAATAACAAAAACAAAACCAGACAATGAAAAAATAAAATAAAAGATTGTAATGTAATTTTGTTTGTTGGTCAACGTATGTCTCGATTTTGACCTGAACCGGTTTGTCCGAACCGGATTTTTTGGTTTGCAATTCAAAATCGGGTTTAATTTCATCATGATTTTGAATCATATTCTGTTCATCAAATCCAAAAACAAAATCTCAAATTTCATCCCAATTAAACCAATAATTTTTTTTTTTGAATCGAATTAACCAAATTAAGCGGTTTTATCTGATATTAACTACGAAAAATAAAATTTTGGTTAATTTCGGTAGAATTTCATTATAGAAAATAAATCGAAATCTACACTAGCTCGAACCAATCTATTTATTCAGTTAATTTCGACATGACTTCTAATAACCAAAAAAACAAAAACCAAAAACTAAATTAACCAAATAAATATAGTTTCGGTTAACCAAAATTGAAGTTCCTTTATCAGAATACAACATATCAAGCGAAAACGAAGACAAGTTATAATAGCAAATATTATTCAAAGAAAATATAGAATTTTATTTAGTGGCTTTCTTTTTTTTTTGGTAGAATATTTAGTGGCTTTCAACAACAGCTACTATCTCTATTTGCAGAGTACAGTTGTTTCGAGAAAGCGACGGCAATATTTATTTGTTGTGATTTTGTCTATTTGCTTTGGGTCCATCCGAATCTAAGACCTTAATTTTTGTAAGTTTTCATTCGTCTGTTACGGAGAAAAAGCATCACTGCTTGTCAAAATAGAACTCTCTCGTCGTCACAAGCCGTGTCACCTTATGGGCTTGATGGAAAGAGAAAAAAATCTTAAATGGACTTTAAATTCTTGAATTAGGGCCAAGCCCGGTCATTTATATCGTTTGTTCTTTACTTCTTTATTATGGATCTTTATTTTTACTACAAATCTGAAGGCTGAAATATCTTTATTTTANTTTAAATTCTTGAATTAGGGCCAAGCCCGGTCATTTATATCGTTTGTTCTTTTTTGAACAAACTTATTTATATCGTTTGTTCTTTACTTCTTTATTATGGATCTTTATTTTTACTACAAATCTGAAGGCTGAAATATCTTTATTTTATTTTTTTTTGTCATATGATGTTGGAAAGATACATTGTTGTGAAATACAACTTCAACTAGCAGAAAATAAAGATATTTTCAGAGTCTAAAACCCAAACAACAGAAGCTTAACCGGTGAACGAAGGAAAAGTACCCGAAGTCAAAAGAACAAACTAAAATTACAAAGCAGAACATTTTAAGACCAAACAAAAACTAAGAACATAAGCAAACTAAAAATAATCACAAAGATAAACACTAGATCTAAATAAACAAATTGATCTTTTCTTCTGAAGTTTCTGCGAATGAGATATATCAATGTTGTCTACGATCAACCCATCAATAACAACTCCTTCTTCCTATCACATAATGAGAGATATCTCTCAGATATCTCATAATGAGTATATCTTACTTTTCTAATAATAATAAATTTTAATTGTAAATNNNNCATAATGAGTATATCTTACTTTTCTAATAATAATAAATTTTAATTGTAAATAGAAAATTTTACTTTTAAGAAAGAATGATCTTCTAGTGTCATGACAATAGATTATATCAAATCCACTAAGTATCTCCAACGCAGTATCCAAGAGGGTTCTATATCTAAGTACCTATGTGTTTTGAGATTAAAAATAAATCAAAAAGGGGAAAAGAAGATAGAAGCGTATCTATTTTTGGATGTTTTTAGATGTTTTGGAGCCCAGTTCTATTGGATAGGTGTCAGTGTGTGAGTGGATGAAATTTTGACAAAAGCAAAAAAAAAGTGAACCCGCGTTATTTCTTTCTTCTTTCTCTCTTTCGCCGTAAAAGACCAAATCGTTCTCTCCCTTCTCTTCGCAAACGGCTGTTGATTTCATTGAATCTTTGAATGAGAGGAGAAAATCAGTTGATTGAGAGTATCTTCTACGACCAAACGCATTATCTCCACCGCTGGTTGCTTAATCTCCACCGTCGGTCTCCATCAAATCAAAGAATTGAGACTCAAAAATAAGAGACTTTGAGACTCGAAATCAGATAGATTTCGTTCAAGCTAAGCTCCAATATCATCTAAGGTACGAATCTTGCCTTTCCTGTATAGATAGTTATAGTTGTTTGAGTTTAGGGTTTTCTGATTTTAGCAAATTGTCTTCGGTTGATTGATTGATTGATTTTGCTTCTGGGTAATTTGTTTTTTTCGTGTGTAATTGAATCAAATATGGCTGGGAGAGCTCTGATTATGAATGTGTAATTTCAAAACTGCTAGTGATCTTCAATGTTTGGTTTGTGTAATTTGAGAAATGCTTGTGATTAAAGTAGGACTGTCTACATCATTGTTCTAATCTTGTACTGCTCTGTTATCGATTACCACACTTCATCATCCTTGTTGTATATTCACCTGGTTTTATAGTATCTATTTTATAGTTTACAGTATACATTATAGCATTATACATTTGTTTCTGTTTTTGAGTCGGTGTGTGTTTGTGTTTGATGATGTTTGTTGTTTCTTAAATCGGATCAATGATGTATTTTCTATCGATCTATGAACTTGTATTTTTAAAGTGAAAACTTGGTTACAATTTTAAAATTGAATCCTACCAGATTGGGAGTACCCTTGGTTAGCATGTCTGCACTCTATTGCATATGCTATT
>OVBW01002198.1:2229-12554 GCA_900406355.1 Erysimum pusillum | reverse complement strand
AAAATATGTTTCAGGCTCTTACAGCAATCCAGACTCTTCTTCAACTTAAATCCATAAATCCTCAGATTCTCAAAGAGTTCTGCGGATTAGAAGGCGCATTAGAGAAAATGAAGCTGCAGCTGGAAGAATCAATGGCAGATGAAGACAAGAGAGACTATGCTACAGATGTGGAAAGCCTTCGTGGAGAAGTGGAACTGATCTTCCGCCAAAAGCTTGGACTTTTATGAGCCATGATCAGTAAGAAAGCAACTCCCTGGGCGTTAATTTTTGGTGGGAAAAGCTTTAGCTGTAGGAGTTGTAGACAAATCTAACGGCCTTAGATAGTTTTAAGATGGTGTAACTTAGGCGATCTTGCCGATCCATTTTGCATCCAATTGCCTCTACTTGAGAGATTTTTCATCTTTAGTTTCATATAGTGTTTGCAAGGTTTTATGTATAGTATCATAAACTTCCACAGTTTGCTTTATTTGTGTTCCATGAAATTGATGGAGTTGCAGAAAAATCGGTATTGTAGTGATAGGGAAAACAAATTACAATAGAGATCACTTGGCAAGTTTATAAAAGAGAAGCGGTCATTCTCCTCTTAATCTCGTTTGCAACCGCACTTATAGCTGCATACTCATTAAGAGCCCTCTCAATTATGTTGCACCGTACAAACTCTGGCAAGAACAGCCACAAAGCCGTCGCCATCACAAACCCGAGTGTCAAAACCCGACCGATTGCTGTTGGGAATGTCCACCTCCCGTTAACGGTTTTCTTAATGGCAATTTCAACGGTTGTGCAAAATCCATTTATGAGGAAGAACCACATCACCTTCCAGTCCGGTCTCAACCGTCCCATGTAGAAGAAGATAAGCTCGTGCATTATCCCAGAAACAACAAATGTCCCGAAAACCGCGGGAACCCGAGAATAGTTCCGGCCTNATGAGGAAGAACCACATCACCTTCCAGTCCGGTCTCAACCGTCCCATGTAGAAGAAGATAAGCTCGTGCATTATCCCAGAAACAACAAATGTCCCGAAAACCGCGGGAACCCGAGAATAGTTCCGGCCTAAGACGGAGAACAGTTGAACTAACGGCTCGTACACGGTTGGCCTTAAGATTCCGGTGACCATGAGGTTCCATCGTTTCCCCCAGAAATCTTGAAGTGATGTGGCGAGGTACGGCTCGTTGAACTGTGGCTCGAGCTCAAGATTTGACATGGCTCGAACCAGAGCGGCCGTTGCTGCCAGGATGAGCTCGAGGATGAAATAGATGTGGATCGCGTAGAGAGTCAACACAGCTTTCTCAGGCAGTTTGGTACTGTGTTCGTAGACGTTGATGAGAAGAACCAAAAGGACCGCCTTTATGGTATAAATTAAAGGACCCTCTCTGGATCCTCCATGAGAGTGAGATTTGGGAGGTTTAGGGGTCAGCTGAATCTGGTTGATGGGCAAGCTAGAGACAGCTAAGAATATAGGGAGAGATAAAGGTTCAGGGTTTGAAGAGAGAGGACCTCGTCCGAATGCAAAGAGAAAGAGCTTGAAATTAGCAAGCCAAGCGATGAAGAAAGCCGTGATGCCAGCTAAATGTACGGAAGATATCAAGAAAGGAACTATGAAGAAAGTGAAGAAGACAGGGATGATCAGACTCAGCCTTTTGATTCCTTTAGGAACCAATTTGGAAATGAAAAAAGTATAACACAGCGAGATGATCACTAAAGCCCATGCCTCTATGAAACTCACCATTTTGCTTCTTGAAATCAAATCTCAGGGAGGAAGAAGAAGGTGAAGATAATCAGCAAAACCGACGCAAAAAAAACGTGACATGGATTAAATAAAAACCAAAACGTGTCAGAGATGAATTCCATGAGAAAAGTCTTCTTTCTTTTACTTATACGAAAACAATTTTGACAATTGACATTAAAGAACCAATTCTCTTTTCTTTTAGATATGATTCGTTAGAATATTTAATTGCAAATAAGATAGGTATTGTAAAATGGCGTATGCCTCTCCCGGTATGTTTTATTCCATCGTAACTTTTAGTCATAAAGACCATTTCAAAGTAAATTATCATCGGCTCTGCTCAACTTTTTTTTTCCCCTGTAATCTCAAAATCGAAAGTTCCTATCGATCTTTGAATTTGCAAGGATTTCAGAGGAAACCAACCAACAAGTCTCCAACTTTGATTCTCTGTAAGATTTAATTTCTTCCTTGGGCCATGTCAAAAATAGTAATACTTGACTACTGTTGTATTCATCCACTATGTTAATCAGGAACATATTCTTCAACACCATCATCCCTTTAACCAAAACCCCTAATAATATCCCAATTTTGAACAGAACAGGTGTTTTCTTTGGGGATAGAAACAAGGAATAAAGATGGACGAGGAAGAAGATAAAGATCAAGATCGAGCAACTGGAGGATGTAGTCACACTCACAGCTGTAACCCTCCAGGCCCAGAGGATGCTTCTCACTCCCACACATGCTTCCACACTCATACTCATCTCATCATTCCTGTATTTGTTACCTTTTTCTTCCCTATGATATGATATGGTTGTGGTGATATTTTGAATGGATTGTTGTTATAGATAGTATGAATATTTATATTGCAACAGGATCAGCAAGAGAATGATCATTCTGATAGCAGCAACAAGAAACGGTCGTGTGGTAATAGGGAGGCAGTGAGGAAGTACAGGGAGAAGAAGAAAGCTCGCACAGCATACCTTGAAGACGAAGTGAAGAGATTGCAATCTCTTAATGAGCATTTGCTTAGAAAGCTTCACAGCCAAGCAATGGTGGAAACCGAACTCATCAGACTCCGCACTCTTTTGGTCGAGATGCAGGGGAAAATTGACGGTGAGCTATGTGGTTTCTCGTTTCAGAAGCAATGCAACGGTTCTGGTTTTGTGTTCAAAGAAGGTGATGTCTCTTACTTGTATTTGGTTTAATAGATAATTTTAGTTGTCAACAATATGATAAGTTGATGAAAAATATTGCATTTGGAAAGCCGAAGAACTAAGAATGGTAATGACTAATACATGTCAAAATGAATAATTGAATGGAACAACATAATAGTATAAACATTTGAGCTAACGAATTTTATTGAACAATACAAAGTGCTAACTAGTTTCATTTATTTGATACTGTTTTTAGCAAGTACAACATCTATAGCGGAAATTACTTTCATAGAAAGCATAAAACGTGAAATTTTAGTGAACATGTAAACAATACTAAAAAAGATTGGGAGAAATCACGTTTTCAAATTAATAAAACGTAAACAAATATTACATTAATAGTCACCAGTATTTTATACAAACTGCTTTTGAGACATGAACTCTATATATATATATCTATTAGATTTTTGAGGTGTATGATCTAGGTCTAACCTTAACACAAAATTAATTTTGTGTAATCACACAGATGGATGCAACGTAGCAACAAGGAATGTGATGTGTGAAGCTGCAAGAGTGGAGTGCGAGGAAGCCAAAACACTTCATGATCCTATCCACTCCTTTGTTCCTCATTCACCACCATTCTCACGTTAATTAAGGTTTTACGTATTCTGGTGGTATTGTGTATATATACATATACAGGTTTATTTAGGGCATAGAGATTGGATTCCAATATATTTAACATATACACACAGATTGTAGCTTATGCCCAAATATGTCTATTTTAAGGGTACCAAAACATATTGATGTAGATTTGATTTGAACTTAGGAAGATGAGGATTGTAGTTGTTATGTATGATGATGACTGTGGGCTTTGAAGATCTTTGGGGGTCCATTTACAGATTCTCTATATGTGGGTATTAAAAACCCAAACCAGTACAGATAAGGTATGCATCATACATGTGTACATCTTATTTTTCTGAGGCATATGAAAATCCATTGGTGTGGAATTGACTGCCCCAATCATTGAATTTTTATTCAGTTTGCACATAATTAATCATTCTCCCATGTAAATTTACATGAGAATCAAATATTTGTGGATGGGTCAATGATGAGGCCGAAATGTTAGATTTTTGGCGTAAATTATCTAGCAAGAGTTTATAATAATATTGCAACACATAATCATAGAGTGAGGTGTTAGGTGCCTCGGCTCCTGTGACTAGACTAGACCACTGCTTTTGACACCCTAAAATAACTATTATAATCATTGCTTTCCTTTGTGGGTCATTCTTCTTTTACAAAAAGGTCCTTTCGAAATTTAAATTTTCAAAAATAATAATTCCTTTTTACCCTACATTATTTTAAAACAATCATGTCTTTTCATCTTTAATCCCTACCCTCTCAGGCTCTCATGTAGTATATAGAATATCATATGTTGAATATTTTATTAAAGAAAAACATACTAATAGTTTGAATATGTTGAAAATCCCTACTACGTGCGTAAGATTTTTATATGTATAGTACATATTTATATAACAAAACAAATAGTACTATGTTAGTTTCATTGCTTCAAACGAGAACCTATGGAATTGGTCAACACATTTTACAATGATTCATATGCCATGAGATTAATTAAGACAGATTAATTGTGACAAGGTTTTATTTAATTTCATGTGATAAAACATGCAATAATGATTGAATCAAATATTAAGCCAGTACAGCAACAACAATACTAACTACTAAAATTCANGGTCCCCCAAAAAAAAAAAAAAAAAAAAAACGAAAGTAAAAGCAGAGATTAAGCTGGCCAAGTGACAATTTGGATATGACATGCTTTATATGTTTCCCTAATTACTCAATTTCTCTTAAATGACAATAAATGCTGCCGTTTCTTTAAAATAAGCAAATGAAATTACAAGTTGAAGAGAAAGAATTAAAAAGAAAACCAGGTGTTTTATTTCCAATTAATAACTAAACCAAAAGACTTAGTTATACTTAAATGTGTCCCTACAAAAAACAATGATGAAAAATAGAGAAAGGGACAGTAGGAGAGAGTGGAGACCCCAGCGATACAGCTGGGCTGCATATCAATCACCGGCGCGTGATTATCACAACTCAACGGAGAGCGCGTGGAGGACAGTATCTAAATTGAAAAAAAAATGGGTTGTGTCAGAGAACGTGCAATGCAACCATCTTTTGTTTTTTTTTTTTCAAAAAGCTTTTAAAACAGTTTTATACAATCTCTTTCTCTCTCTCTCTCTCTCTATTCTTCTTCCACTCGTGAAAGACCAGAGAGTTTTCTCCTGATCCACACAAACACAGAGATCCCAAATCCGGAAGAAATCTTCTCATAAATCTGTTACTCAGATCCACTGAACATACCATTAAGTACGTACTTCTTCTCTCTCTTTCTCTCTCTGTAGAGATTACAAGCAATTTTGATGATATATATAAAATCTAATAATAATATGATGACATATCTTTCTTCATCTATTCCCCCGAAGGAGCAGTAACGGTCAGTCTCACCTGCAGAAAAATTCACTCTTCTACTAAATAATGTTCTCCACAGAGATTCAAGTGTCGATCATTTTGACTTTTTCAGGTAAAGTTAAATATTTTATTTTTCTTTTCCTCAATCGAAAACTAGTACCCAAAAAAGTTACTACGGTTTTTTTTTGTTTTCCATGTAATTATCGGCATGCAAAAACTTTCCTTTCTTCTTTTTTCCTACAAAAGTTTTTACCTTTCCTTTTTTTTCTCCAACTCTTTTTCTTAAAGTGTTAATTTTTTTTTCCTTTATTCTTGTTGTGTAAGCACGCGAGAGAAGAAAACAAAAAAAGAACAGAGTAACTTTCTTTTATACTATTTTCTACTTTTAAATTGTTGTTATTTACTGGTGTTTCGCAGGAATCAGAGATGAAATATTATAGTTAAGGTTGTAGTAGATAGGTTTTCAATAATTGTAGTTAAGAAACCCAAAAGAAAAAACAATTAACTTTGTAAAAACCTTTCAACTAAAATCCAACACAAGAAACCAGAGAGACCTCTTAACGACAACAACCTCTCTGTACACAAGACAACAAACACTCTCTACAAAAACACCACTCTTCCTTCTTCTCTCTACTCTAATCTAATTCAAGAGAGAGAGAAACCATGGATGGTTATGAAGCTACTAGGATTGTGCTCTCTAGAATCCAAAGCTTAGACCCAGAAAACGCATCAAAGATCATGGGTCTTCTCCTTCTCCAAGATCACGGTGAAAAGGAGATGATAAGGCTAGCTTTTGGTCCCGAGACTCTTGTTCACTCTGTAATAGTGAAAGCCAAGAAAGAGTTAGGTCTCATGAACTGTTCAAGGTCTCCATGGAGTCATCAAGAGGAGTTGATTAGCCCTAAGAACAACCGTAGCTCTTCTCTTAATCCAGCTTCTCTGCCCTTTTACGCTAATGGAGGTAGATCTTCTAGGGATTTAACCAACGACTTCGAACTCATGGATGATGTGAACCCAAGAACTGATTTTTTGGGCTCTGTGCATGCGAGAAGCGGTAGCTGTGTTTTGGACGGTTTGGGTTATGGTGATTCTGATTTAGGGTTTGGAGGTGTACCCTGTTCTTATTTCGCTAGAGGCTTCTGCAAAAACGGAGCTAGCTGCAGATTTGTTCACAGTGATGGAGGAGCTGAATTGGTTGGCTCTCCAAGCAGAATCGAGCTTCTTAGGTCCAACTCGGTTCCTCCAAGACTCGCTCACCACTTCATGACTCGCTCTTCTCTGCCTTCTTTTTCACCTAAAGGTGTAAACTTGCAGCAAAATGATGCTCAAAGGTTTGACCTTTTTCCAACTGTTTTTTCTTGTTCTTTTTATATTCAAACTGTTTTTTTTTTCTAACTTGTGTAAATTTCTGGGCAGAGCTGCTGCTTTGATGATAGGAGATGAACTGCAGAAGCTTGGGAGATGGAGACCTGAAAGGATTGATCTCTCAGCTATGGCTTGTCCAGCTTCAAGACAGATCTATCTGACATTTCCTGCCGACAGTAGGTTCAGGGAAGAAGATGTGTCCAATTACTTCAGGTAATTGCCAACACAACTCATTCAACTTCTCTTTGGTCTGAATGTATGTTCTTGTGTGACATAAGATGTTGTTATGGTGGGTATAGTACTTTTGGACCAGTTCAAGATGTGAGGATACCATATCAGCAAAAGAGGATGTTTGGTTTTGTGACATTTGTGTACCCTGAGACTGTTAAGAGCATTCTCGCCAAAGGGAACCCTCACTTTGTGTGTGATTCTAGGGTTCTTGTTAAGCCTTACAAGGAGAAAGGCAAAGTCCCTGACAAATACCGGTACTATACTAGTTGTTTTAACTCTCATACTTGGGCCTGATTGTTCCTTGAATCCTAGTGTTTACGCTCTTTTATTCTTCTGTGTAGAACTAACCAAACAACAGAGCGAGAATTGTCCCCAACAGGCCTTGATTCTAGCCCTAGGGATGTTCTAGGTGAACAAACACTAAAGCTCTTGTCTTTTTTGGTTTACTGAAGAACCCTTTACTCCTCGTCATACTGATTTGCTTGTGGTTCAGGAGGGAGAGGGTTTTATAACAATTCCCAAGATGTGTTGTGGAGGAGTAAGTTTGAAGAAGAGATTCTTGAGCTTCAGAGCAGAAGGCTGATGAATCTGCAGCTTCTTGACGTCAAGAAACATTTCCAACTTAATTCCCCAACCAACATTCATTCCCCGAATCCTTTCAGCCAAACACTTATATCTCCACGTCCATTGTCTGTGATCAAGAGAGAATATGAAGGAGGAGAGAAAGGGAAGGGAAGTTCCAAAGAAGGATCTGATGATGATACAATGAATCTACCAGAGAGGTAGGCTTATACACATGAGTTTTCTCCAAGGAAACTGTTTGTTTATTTGAAGCTGTGAGATTGAATTAGCAAGTGTTTTTGCGGACTGTTTCAGGTTGGAGGATAGCTTGCCAGACAGTCCATTTGCATCGCCAGCCCATCATTTGCATCTGTTTGCTGATTCTGCAGACAATAACGGATCGGATTTGTGGTCGCCTTCTTCTGATAATGATGATAATTCTACTCCTTCTACACTCTCTGACTCCTTCAACTCTTTCAACTGCCAAATCCCGAGGTTTCGAGATTCAACCACGCTTTATGTTTCAGCTATCGAGTAAATGGTANATTCTACTCCTTCTACACTCTCTGACTCCTTCAACTCTTTCAACTGCCAAATGCCGAGGTTTCGAGATTCAACCACGCTTTATGTTTCAGCTATCGAGTAAATGGTAGTATCTAACATTGCGTTCATGAATCTCAATAGGTTACCGGCGCTTGGAATGTTACCCGGTAGGGGTGGACCTACCTGTCGTGTTGGGATATAAACAGGTGAAACTAGTTTAGATTAAGTGATGATGAAACAAAAAACATCAATCTTGTTAGGTTAATAGTTTTTTTGTTGTTGTTGGTGTTGTTGTTGTTGTTGCAGGAAGAGAAGTAAGAAAGAAACAGAGGAGGTTAAACAAACTGATAATATAGAGACCCTTAATAACCAAAAATGCAGAGGTGTAAAATATAAAAAGCAGGTAATTTGATGTAAGAGATAGAAGAAGAAAAAGGAGGAAGATTGTTGTACCATTTCTCTAGTTTTAATGTGTAATGTGATGGACCACACAAGATGATGTAATATGATATGATATGATATATATATATATATAGGACAAGAAGTGTAATCTCTCTAAAGATATACAAAAGAAAGAGAGATTATAATTTGAGTTTGAAAAGTCAGTGTGTTCTTGTCCTTGATAGTTGCTACCCTCTCACTCTTAACTACTCTCCAACTTGGGAATCCAGAGATATCAACATTTGGTGATATTTTTCTTCAACTACAATCTTTGATTTCTAGGTTTTATATCCGCTCATTAATAAATGCAACTTTGTGAGGTGGAAAGTGTAAATAGAGTAGGTGATACATCCATGGCTATTACCGTGATTTGAGGAACAAAAAAGAAGAAGAAGAATGTTATGGATACATTGCATGTATAGACTTAAAGTTATGATAGATATACAAATTGTGTGATATTGTGTGTACCGTTAATAATGATTTATTAAAAGCAATGGCAGTGGTGTATGGTGGGGACGCCGGAGAGAGTGAGTGCCAAAAATTAAAACACAACATTACAAAAATAGTTTGTAACTTGTGGTCTACTTACAACTATGCCGCTTCTATTATGTGATAGTTGGAAAGGTGTTTCAATTCATCATATCAACCCTTATGATCAAACGAATGTGAAGCCCATATGCTTTTGGGGCTAATAATACTGATGTGTTGTGTGTGTATACTAAGATTTTCAAGCGTTTTGCCATGGATATATTATTGATCTCATTTTGGGTAACAGTTTTAGTATTAGCTATTTTTTTTTTTTTTTTGAACTGAGTATTAGCTATTCTTATGTTCGGAATGGTGCGAATAGAACAAGCAACCCATATATGGTTTGTGTGTAATATATAGAACTAGCGGACCAAGCGGTGCAAACTATGAAATAAAAGTTGAAAGGTGGTTCCATTATAAAACATCCGCACATTTTGTAGATTTCTCGAGGCCGATTTGTCAAATTTAAATTGTTACTAGATTACTTTAACATCATAAAACGGTTAACACTATAAGTCAATAACCAAATATATATTTCCCAAATAATTTATCTATGCAACTTCCGGGATTCCACTTAATGCTGATTCTTTTGTGGTCAATTACACAAAGTCACAATTCACATGACACTTCAATTATATAAAACAAAAAGAATAAATTAAAAAAGAAAAAAAAAACAACTAATGGGAAATAGAAAAATAGGAGAAAGAAAATATTGGGATCCCAATAGCCAACACACAGGCCATGTGGTGTGGGGATATATATTTNTTCTTTTGTGGTCAATTACACAAAGTCACAATTCACATGACACTTCAATTACATAAAACAAAAAGAATAAATTAAAAGAAAAAAAAAAACAACTAATGGGAAATAGAAAAACAGGAGAAAGAAAATAATGGGATCCCAATAGCCAACACACAGGCCATGTGGTGTGGGGATATATATTTCAGAAGTTGTGTTTTGTGGAGACATCTCCNTAAAAATATTTATTTATGTAAATTAGATGATACGTGAAATGTCAACTTCATGATGACTTAAATTAGTTTTATTGCTAACTAATTTATGCTACCATCAACTAGAAACAATTTTCTGATTTTAAAATTATTTTGATTCAATTTTTTTCTTACGCACATTATTGGATTTAACATCAAATTATGGATACGTAGGCAACACTAGTAAAAATCACTAGATTAGTTTACGCATCCCTACTTTGTACATTTGCCAGTTTCATAACAATATCTTTTTTTGGGAGTGTTTTAGTGCAAACGACATAAATTTTCTAAAACTGACCAGAAATG
>OVBW01002196.1:0-12555 GCA_900406355.1 Erysimum pusillum | reverse complement strand
TTAGCATGACTCGGATTCGATTTAGTTTTCGTTGTAGATATTATCTCTTTCGCTAGGCTGCTCTTTATGTTAAGTGTCTCCCACTTGTGATCTGCTTCTCTGTTGTTCTGGATCTAGAAAGTTTGATGAAATCTGGAAACCAAAGATTGAAAGCAGGGAAGAGATTATAACTTATGTTACAAATATATTATTGCTTCCGGAGTTTTTGCTTGGAAGTTGGTTTTAGCTGTGTTATTGATCTGTAAACGTAGCTTTCAATATTTGTTGACTGACACATATATTAGCGTTCACGTTTGAATGTAACTCATACTTTAGGCTAAAAATTTGACATCTTTTACTGCATTCAAGCCCCAAATATTAAAACTAAGCCAAAAGTCATATTTACACGAAAAATGTCATCTTTTACTGCTTTCCCTCTTCCCCAGAACTCAACATGACATGTATGTCAAAAGGATAAACTTCCTAAGATTACAATGAAAAAACATGTCATCTAAACAAAAAAACATGAGTCACAGAATTTTTTATAGAAAAATAAATAAATAAATCAGAATGCATAATTAGCTTCTAATACTCCACATATAAATTTTACCATCATGAAATGTTTCGTTTCACATCTATAAAAAAAGAAAAGATAAAATGTGTAAAAAGAAGAAACAAAGATAAATGATACTACAGGTTACTGTTTGGATTGTGCGAGATTGTACAGGTGCTGCAGCTTATCATGCCCGAGATACTTTTTTCTTGCAACATATCAGATTGCAACATATGAACATAACTTCGGTATATTTTCCGGACAGTACAAAGTCTGAGAGACTTACACATCGATAATGTTAAATTTTGGTCGCACTGCGCATGCATCAGCTATTGAGGCATTAAAACATTCATCAAATTGGCCTCGGTACGGTACTTATGTAAAGGGAATTCATCGCCTCCTACCTGGTTTGTGTAGTCATAGTTTCAATCTTGCTTTGCCGAAAGCCAACTCGTTAGCTAGAGACATCGTAAAGAGTGTGACAGGGGACGAGAGATTCAGATCATATACTTAGCCATTGGTGGCTCAGCGTGGCTTCAATCCGAAAGAAATGTTTAAATACTTTCGTTTTGTTTTAAGATGTGTCCGGACTCTGTTTTCCTCTTGCGCAGTTTTAATTTGTTTGAACATTACATTTTGCATTTTTATGATTACTATATTGGAGACAAAAAAAGAAAGAAAGATAAATGATATAAAAGAAAAGTAGAAAAAGCGAAGATTAACTCACCTTGCTTGCACTTAGAACAAGTGAAGATTCATACGGATGATATCTTACATAACTACCTAAATTTTCCGATTCCATCTCGTTTTTCAAAATTTTTGTCTTTATATTTTAATGCAAATAGTTTGAATTATGGATTTTATTATCCGAACTAGCCGTTGCCGATTTTTACTCTTTGTTTCTCATCCCGACATTCGAAATGGACGAGCATGCCTAACATATTGCAAACTTGCAAAGTGTATTTGGTAAACCCTAAACTTCTTTTTTTCGTGATATTTGATGAACGATAGGTTTCTATAGGTGATGATCTCTTATCCAACGTTAACAGGAGACTAACTACCTGCTAATAAAGTAATAATCGCATGACTTACTTTATTTTATTTTTGATGTTGAAAATGAGATGTAATCCGAAGGAGTCGTTACAAGTTACAACTAATATCAAATGGAGATGGATCACATCATCTTCTTTTAGATGGAAAGTGATTGCATATACTATTAGTCTAATAAGAATAAATAGTAGGTTACAACATTATTATTTCACGCTTTAACAAAAAATATATATATATATATATTATTTTACGTTATAATTGTTCGACTTTGAACATTTCGTAACCATTTTTTTTATATCAACTTCAGAGATTGGCTTCACCATCCGTCTCCGTCGGTAGCTCGCCGTACCATTCCACCATTATTTATTTATACTCAGTTACACCGTCACCGCAATAAATTTTTGTTTATAGCAAAAATAGATAGAACAAAACATAACTTCTTTAGGCTTCTTATCCCCAAAAAAAATACAGGAGTATATATCAATCATGTCTTAACAAATAGTGGTCCTCAAAAAGATGCCTGAAAAATCGGTCCTTACAAATAAATAGCATTAAAGTATCTATGATAACAAAAAATAATTTGTTCAAGACTTCACCATATAAATACTATTAAACTCATGGATGTATATATGATCACGTATACAGCTACAATTAACAGATGTTTGTGTCTGATACTCTGATCGGTTGGATCCGAGTTAACATAAAATGCTCAAACTATCTTACCTACATATACACAATTACTCATATCCACGCATTACGAAAAGCTACGTATGTTTCTCTTCTAAGTTTCAACATATTTATGTCGGTAACCAATCAAATGATGAAAAACAATAAAGATATTTGCTGAAAACCAATGGTGTAAATTTCTATTTATTAAGGACCTGAATTCCGGATTGTTCATTTGATCGGTTCATCATTTTAACTTTTTTTTTTTTTTTTTCGTAAAATTTCTTTTGAATAACATACGAATTAACTAAGCATTTTAAATGCTTTTCTTTAATTGTGATAAATGAGACTAAAGTCTACTAGTATATAACTACTCTCTTTTAAAGTCTACGCAAACGAATAGCATTAATGGACACGGCATCACGCAAATGTTGCAATTTCCCTCTAACTACACCAATTAAATTTTAAAGCCGAAAACTATACAAGTATTAAAAGAAACTCGTTAAGGTTAATGTCGTCATGGATTTAGGTTCCTTTATAAAACTATTGGTAGCTTTAGACTTTAAAATTTAGGTAGACTAAAAAGGGAAAAGAATAATAAAATTTTATGTGGCTTTTGATAACTTGAAAACACTTATCGCGTAATAAACAAACGTTTGACAAGTAAGCGGTCTATTGATTGATACGGTTATTAATTACATAAGAAAAGAATGAGAATCGGCTGAACCTAGAAATGCATTGTCCGAAACTGGGACCAGTGTTTCCGCACGTCTTATTCGTCAACCTCTTTTTCATTATTCCTATACTTTTTTCAGATCGGTTCTATTTTGGGAATAGTTATTACAGTATCATTTTATTTTTTTTGTTAAAGATTATTATTGTTAAAATTGAAACAATAATGTAGTTTTTTTTTCCACATCAAATTTTTTCCAACATTTGGAACCCCACAAACAATATCGGAGAAGAAAACAAGAAATTTCAAACTCTAGTGATAAACGTATGAAATGGGCTAAAACTAGTTCTTATTTTAAGAAATATACATATAGATATAGATAAATAGATCGTGAAAGGTGAGTAATTAGAAAACAAAGTAATGAATTATACATGGATATTACAAACAATAAAAAACAAACAATTTACAAGATTAGGGAAGAAAGCCGATGATGTAAGGAGAAGGACTGAAGGAGGGTGATTAGGGAGGAGAGTAAGAGTAGAGGCTATGGCGGAGGAGAGCCGGAGGAGGAGGAGAAGAGTGGCTCAAGAAGGTTTTGACTGTGTTAGCCACAACCACCACAAACTCCATCGCTATCTTCATCATCTCTATGCATAGCTCTATTCTCCTTATCACCATCCTCTCTTTTTTTCTCTATCTTCAATTTCTCCCATTCTATCTTCTTTGTTGTCTTCGTATTTATATATAAAGTCAGACGGCATTCATGCCATGTGAATTATATGTGTATAGCTTAAAGAAAAAACTATAGTACAACTTGTTTTGAATTTTTCTAATTAAATAAATTATTCTAAATAGAAAATTGAAAACAAAAGAAATTTTGGAGGAATGTCGACAGGTTTTAAGAATCCGCAATTACATAGAGAATCGTGTTTTTTAAAACCAGAGAGGCATTACAAACTTAGAGAAAGCCGATGATGTAAGGGGAAGGAGGGTGATTAGGGGAGGCGGAGTAAGGGTAGAGGCCATGGCGGAAGGCAGCCGGAGTAGACGGAGAAGAGTGGCTCAAGAAGATTGTGACGGCTTCAGCCACCACCACCATGAACTCCATTGCTATCTTTATAATCTCTATGCATAGCTCTATTCTCTTTATCAGCATCTTCTCTTTCTCTCTTTCTCTCTAGCTTTTTTTTTTTTTTTTCTTTTTCTCTAGCAACCTTCGAACTTCGAAGTCTTACTCCATCTTCTTATCTTTTGGTATTTATATAAAGTCAAACATGCATGCCATGTGAATTATTATATGTGTATAACTTGAATACAAAGTTATTGTATAACTTGTTATGAATATTTTTAAGTAAACTATTATTTTGAAATTGAAAATTAAAATCAAATGGCCGAAATGATTCTCACGGTTTTATAGGGTTTAATTATTTACAATTATGAGTTTTCAAAATAAATAAAAATATATTTGTTTATTTTATTCTTACCTATTGCATTCCTTAGTTTTGTTTTTTATTTTTTCACTTTTTTACGGTTCCTCAATGTATACCAGTCCTAGGTAAAAAAAGAAAGACCAGTTGATGATTTGGTTCTTGTTTTAAAGAAACGTCTCTCTCTCCCTTTCTTTTATCCAAACTAGGTTTTAATCCCGCGCTACGCGCAGGGTGCTTTTAATTTTTTTTAGTGAAATTTTTTTGTGATCAATAATATTTACTAAAAAAAAAAAATTTTAAAAGGAAGAAATGAAATTGATGATTTTACCACAAAATAAAAAATTCAAGCAATTAAAAAATTAAGAGAACTCACGATTGTTGAGACTTCTTGTGATAACGAATTAGCTAGACGGTCAAGAAAGGATCGTAGAGAAACAGACTCTCGAAAAAAAAATATATATATATATCCCATGATTTCTTAGAACCAAAAAAAAGAAGCAAAAACTAAACCCTATGGAAATAAACAAATGTATAAACACACCAAAACAAAAACAGAATTATTAATACCTTATGAATTTCTTTTTATTTGGTTCTTTTATCTACTCGTTCATACAATCTCAAATTTTTAAATTATATCTATCGACACGTAGATTCAGTCTCATTCACAGCAGGAACATCAATGGTTTTGGATCAAAGTTCACATGATCTTTAAACCTAAACATAAATCAAAATAAGCAAATCAATAAAACAAATATTTATATTGATTTATAGTAAAATAATAAGAGTTCACGGAAATTAAATAACACAAAGAATACAAACTCGAAAAAAAAATCACAATGCATAATAAGAAATTCAATTATAAAAGAACCAAAAACAATATAAAACCAACACTATCTAATTGATTTCTAATATAAAAAATCACAACGCATAATAATTAATTTCTAGAAGGAATCATGAAAATAATTAGTTATATTAGAACCATGAAAATAATTAGTTATATTCGATGCATGGTGATTTTCAGGAATTGGAAGCATTGGCAAGCCACTATACTCTGCTGTTCAACAGGAGAAAGGGAAATTGTCACTATCACCAGATTTATCTGAAACATACTCAGCTGCGATTAAAGGAGTTGCTGCTGCTGATTCCAAAGATGATCTTCTGAAAACATCTACCATGCAGGAAAAAGTAAGCACCTTCACTGATAGTCTTCGCTCTGATCAATCCACAGCTATCACAAAGATCCAGGAAGGGCTTCAATAACTATCCTATGTCGTGATATCTACCTCAATGCCCTCTGCCTGATATAATAAGAGTCAGATTGGTCTCATTTGTGGTTTTCTTTCTTTAGCATGACTCGGATTCCATTTAGTTTTCGTTGTAGATATTATCTCTTTCACTAGGCTACTCTTTATGGTAAGTCTCTCCCACTTGTGATCGGCTTCTCTGTTGTTCTGGATCTTGAAAGTTTGATGAAATCTGGAAACCAAAGATTGAAAGCAGGGAAGAGATTATAACCTCTGTTACAAATATATTATTGCTTCCGGAGTTTTTGCTTGGAAGTTGGTTTAGCTGTGTTATTGATCTGTAAACGTAGCTTTAAATACTTTCGTTTTGTTTTAAGATGAGTTGTTCGGACTCTGTTTTAGAGTCTCTGTTTTCCTGTTGCGCAGTTTTGATTTGTTTGAACATTACATTTTGCATTTTTTATTACTATATTGGAGACAAAAAAAAAAAAAAGGATAAATGATACATATAAAGAAAATTAGAAAAAGCGAAGATTAACTCACCTTGCTTGCACTTAGAACAAGCGAAGATTCATACGGATAATATATAAATTTTCCGATTCCATCTCGTTTCTCAAAATTTTTGTCTTATATTTTAATTAATGCAAATAGTTTGAATTAAGTTTTTTATTATTCGAACTAGCCGTTGCCGATTTTTACTCGTTGTTTTTCATCCCGACAATCGAAATGGACGGGCATGCCTAACATATTGCAAAGTGTATTTGGTAAACCCTAGACTTCATTTTTCGTGATATTTGATGGACGTTAGGTTTCTATATGCGATGATCTCTTATCCTACGTTAACAGGAGACTAACTACCCTGCTAATAATGTCAACTTACTTTATTTTATTTTTAATGTTGAAAATGCATGAGACGTAATCCGAAGGAGTGGTTACAAGTTACAACTAATATCAAATGGAAGTCAAATATTTAACACCGAATAATATGTTAGTTAATCATTTTTATTCGATCTTACATTTCATAAATACGACTAAACTATTTAAAGATTTTTTTTATATAGTTTATAAATAGTTTTTTTTTTAAATCATTAATTCACAAGAGGTACATTCATTGTTCCTTCAGTTTTGATAAAACTTATTGTTGTTACTACTATATCTCTTACTACTTCTAATCAGTCTTTTAACTAACCGTGTCTTCTTAAAACTTTGGTTACCAATAAGTTTTTTATTTTGTTAAAGGCTCACTAATCGAATTCTACGAAAAAGGAAAAAAAAAAATTAATGGAGATAGATACATCATTTCCTTTAGATGGAAAGTGATTGCATATATATACTGTATATATTAGTCTAATGAGAATAAAAAGTAGGTTAATTACAACATTATTATTATACGTTATAATTGTTCGACTTTGAACATTTCGTAACCATTTTTTATATCAACTTCAGAGATTGGCTTCACCGTCCGTCTCCGTCGGCAGTTCGCCGTACCATTCTACCATTATTTCTTTCTACTCAATTACACCGTCACAGCAATAAAACTTTTGTTTATATCAAAAATAGATAGGACAAGACATATAACTTCTTTTGGCTTCATATCCAAAAAAAAATAGGAGTATATACCAATCATGTCTTAAATAGTGGTCCTCAGAAAGATGCCTGAAAAATCGGTCCTTGGAAATAAATAACATTAAAGTATCTATGATAACAAAAAAAATTTGCTCAAGACATCACCATGTAAATAATAAATTTATGGATGTATATATGAATATATGATCACGTATACAGCTACAACTAACAGATGTTTGTGTCTGATAGGTTGGATCCGAGTTAACATCAAATGCTCAAACTATCTTACCTACACATACACAAATTAATACTCATATCCACGCATTACAAAAAGGCTACGTATAATGTTTCTCTTATAAGTTCCAACATATTTGTGTCGGTAACCAATCAAATGATGAAAAACAATAAAGATATTAATTTGCTGAAAACCAATGGTGTAATTTTCTATCTATTGAGGACCTGAATTCCGAATTGTTCATTTGATCGGTTCATCATTTTACCAATTTTATATAAAAGGACTTGGGGTTTTCTTTTTTCTCTTATTTTTGTGTGTGTTTTTATTGATTAAAGAGGCCGGTAGGCATCTTAATTTGTGGTTTAATCCACATTTTAAATGACTTGCCTTTTTATTTTATTTTTCTTTAGAATAAATATACGAATTAACTAAGCATTTTTTAATGCCTTTCTTTAATTCTGATAAATGAGATTAAAGTCTACTACTAGTATATAACTACTCTTCTTCTTTTTTTGTTAAAGGAAAGTCTATATAACTACACAAACCAATAGCATTGGACACGACATCACGCAAATTTTTGCAATTTCCCTCTAACTACACCACTTAAATTGTGAAGCCCAAAATTATACAAGTATTAAAAGAAACTCGTTAAGGTTAATGTCGTCATGGATTTAGGTTTCTTTATAAAACTATGTGTAGTTTTAGACTTAAAAAATTTAGGTAGACTAAAAAAGAAAAGAATATAAAATTTTGTGTGGCTTTTGATAACTTGTAAACACTTATCGCGTAATAAACAAACGTTTGACAAGTTAAGCGGTTTATTGCTTATTAATCTATACTAAGTAAAGGGGGTACTCTTGGCTTTAGAGAGTGTCCACATCAGCAAACTTAAAAATCATTTAGCACTTGCCACGTGGCACTTTAATACAAGCAAATAAAAAAAAAATTGGATTAATTGAAAACGTATGCAAAAATGTTTTTGCTATTTCTACCAAAAAAAAAAAAATATTTTGCTAAAAAATTTCTACAGCCCACTTCTTAGAGGCCCATAATAATATTCCCCCACCGTTACCACTTCCTCATCTCAATAGCGTTAAATCTCTCTGGTGTGCGTGAATTGAGTTATTGATTCAATACTTCAGGTCTCAATCTCGATCCTAGATCATGAGGAGTTCGTCTTTTAGAGTTCTTCTCTTTCTCTTTACGAGTTAGGCCATTCTCTCTCCGTCAGAAACCAAAATTTTTTTAGTAACGACGCAAAAAAAATCATTAAAAGGTCGTTTCTATTTTCTTTCTCTGCGTTTTTTTGGAAAGAAGAAAGAATGCTGGGTGAGACGAAGGAAGGAAGAATGAGCACTTCGTCGAGCAATGGATTGCTCCTAACGTCAATGTCAGGACGTCATGATGATATGGAAGCTGGTTCCGCCAAAACTGAAGAACATTCTGATCACGAAGAGCTTCAACATGATCCTGATGATCCTTTTGATATTGATAACACCAAAAACGCCTCTGTTGAATCTCTTCGTCGCTGGAGGGTATATATATTTATATATCTTTCTCTCTTCTTCTTTGATTTACAGAATTTGAGATTCGATTGTGAATTTGAAACGTGGATTTGATCGTGAATTGTAGCAAGCGGCTTTTGTGTTGAACGCATCACATTGATTTCGATACACTTTGGATCTAAATAAACAAGAACATTATGATAATCGAACGAGGATGATCGGAGTCTCAGAGCACATGCTCAAGTCATTAGGGTAAAATTCTATAATTCTTCTATCATTGAAAGATTTTGTTTTATGATCTCACGTCTGTAAATATGAATCAGGCAGCATTGCTTTTTAAATTGGCTGGGGAACAACAACTTGGTATGATCATCTCACATAAGTCAATCATATCTCTGTTTTTGGTTTCTTATGATTTAATCTTTATTTTCTTTGGGATCAATCAGCGTTTGGATCATCAACTCCAATAGCTTCAACTGGTAACTTTGACATTGATCTTGAAAAGCTTGTATCAATGACCAGGAACCAGAACATGTCCAATTTGCAGCAATATGGAAGGGTATGATACTATGACTCAAGACTCATATTACATTCATTGTAAATGGGAAGATTTCATTATACTGAGATTAACGATTACTTTTCAGGTCGAAGGTGTTGCAGAGAAGTTGAAGTCAAATCTGGAACAAGGTATCAATGAAGATGAGAAAGAAGTGATAGATAGGAAGAATGCATTTCGGTCTAACACGTACCCAAAGAAGAAGGGGAAAAACTTTTTTGTAAGCTTCTATGGCAGTTTTTTAGAAAGTCTTTTATAAGTGTTTTTACCATTTTGTGGATAACTCATTCCATTTTTAACTTTCTGTTGTTCCAAAGATGTTCCTCTGGGAAGCTTGGCAAGATTTAACTCTTATCATCTTGACCATAGCAGCTGTAACATCATTGGCATTGGGAATAAAGACAGAGGTATGCTTTCCTTGTATAGTTAATTTTTCAAAATCTAGCACGCTCTAATTTTTCTTTCTAATCTAATTTCTTTTGGTTACTTCTTCATCAGGGTTTGAAAGAAGGATGGCTTGATGGTGGAAGCATTGCATTTGCAGTTTTGCGTGTCATTGTTGTTACAGGTATGAATGAACATGCTGATTTCGTCTATTGCCTACAATTTGTATTTTGTGTTCTATGACAAATTCTTAGAAACATTCCCAATCTTGCTCTTAATCCTTTGAGATGAATCTTTCTTTACGCTTTATCTTTTTGATTCTTTCAGCTGTTAGTGACTATCGCCAATCTCTTCAGTTTCAAAACCTCAACGATGAGAAAAGAAATATACAACTTGAGGTGCTTCCTCTAACATCTTAGAATTATATGTTTTTGAGCTTGATAATTAAACAAATGAAAACTCTTACAGGTCATGAGAGGAGGGAGAACAGTAAAGATTTCAAACTATGACATTGGATTCGAAGTTCAGGAGGTAAGGAAATTACCTGGGATTTTGTCTGAAGCTTCAAAGGTGATGGTGGCAGAACTTATAGGTAGCTAGCTTACTGAAATTGCAAAAGATCCAAATCTATTCTGCATTTAAATTCATTGATCTTGCTGAGATTGTTACTAGCATCTCCAGACCCGCACATGACGCACTCTACTGTGCTATTGACATGTATATGAAGGTACCAAGATCAATCAACAGTTCTCTTTTTCTTGCGTACGTTTTGAGAGACAATCATAGTTTATCTCTTGGTTTTGGTTTCAATTTGTATGTTTTTCTGTTTTTATGTGGTTCACTTTGCGGTTCGGTTTCTTGATATTGGTTTATAAACACAGGAACATCCAGGAATCACAAAGGGAGAAAAGAAAAGGATGTGCAAACTGATGGATTGCAGAAAACTATCGGTAGAAGCGTGTATGCACGCTGTGCAAAACGACAGGCTCCTGTTACGTGTAGTGGTCGAAGTACTCTTATTTGAGCAAGTACGAGTGGCTGCTTCATCTAGAAGCAACACACCTTACTTGCCCAAAGGGATGTCAAGGGAACTACGCAGCTGTGGGACCTTTGGTAGCTCAAGATCAGTGCCAACGGTTATGGAAGACGAATGGGAAGCGGTTGCAACGGAAGAGGAGATGAGAGCATTTAAAAGCGAGATAGCGGCGCTGAAAGTGCAGGAGGGGAGTGGGAGAAAGAGCATGGACAGAGCAGGGGTTACTGCAATAAGCAAAGTGAGAAGCTTGATAATGTCAAAGAAGATATTTGGGAAGAAGTTGCAGCTGCAGAGCAAAGGAGGAGGAGAGAAGAACAATGGAGGAGGAGGAGGAGGTGGAGGTGGTGGCTCGGATTAGTCGGAGAGTCTTGGATCTATGAATGCTGGTGAAGAAGCGACCAAAACCTCAACGCCTTCGAGAAACTTGACTAGGAGATCTGTTTCTTGATGAACAAGTTTTCTTACAAAAGTGTTTTACTTAAATTGATTTACTTAGGTTATTTTGACTCTGCCGTATAACGTGTAATTTCTTTCACTTTTCTTTGGGTCTGTTTGAAAAGAGATACTTACAGATAGACAAGGAAAATGAGAGTATGGTATCTCTGAAAGGATACTACTAATAAAGATAATTATGGAGTAATTATTGCATCCTTCAATGTTGGTATGACAAATACGGAGAGTTATGTGATTGATCATCTGAACAAGGTCACTGGTTCACTGCAGTGGGATCCTAAACTTTGCCGATGTCACATGCTTTTGGAAGAGGTATTGCATCGTCTAACTGGGAGGCGGTTAAACACTAAAAAAAAAACATAAATACATAGACACCTAAAATGAAAATCAATTGAACATTAATAACTACTGAAATAAAAAGAAATTTTGATGTATATAAAATATATTGTGGCATATATTAAATCTATAATTTATTCTTGAACTTCATATAAAATTCATAACTAGACGATATAAACCGTTAATGGTGCAAAGAAATCTACATAAACATGTGATACTTATATTATTTGCTTAATTGTATGGATTTGGAGTTCTAAGTATAATCCACAGAAGTAGAAAACGAAAAGCAAAATAAAAAATAAATCAAAAAAAGAAAAACAATGTACAGCATAAATAGAAAACAAAATAAAACAAAACTCGATAAAAAAATAAAATTAAAACATAGCGCGGAATTAGCCCTATTTACATAAGAAAAGAAAGAGAAATAAGTTGAACCTAGACATGCCTTGTCCGAAACTGGGACCAGTGTTTCCGCACGTCTTAATTCGTCAACCTCTTTTTCATTATTCTTACTTTTTCAGATCTGTTCTATTTTGGGAATAGTTATTAGTATCATTGTTTAAATTGAAACAATATTGTAGTTTGTTTTTTTTTCCACATCAAACTTTTTTCCAACATTTGGAACCCCAAAAACAATTAATATCGGAGAAGAAAACAAGAAATTACAAACTCTAGTGGTAACGTATGAAAATGGGCTAAAACTAGTTCTTATATATTTTAAGAAATATACATATCTATAGATATAGATAAAGAGAGGTGAAAGGTGAATTGAATTATACATGAATATTACAAGGAATAAAAAACAAACAATTTACAAGCTTAGGGAAGAAAGCCGATGATGTAATTAGGGAAAGGAGTAAGAGTAGAGGCTATGTCGGAGAAGAACCGG
>OVBW01002194.1:0-10922 GCA_900406355.1 Erysimum pusillum | reverse complement strand
TTTCGTTTTACCCATATAGTCAAACAAAAATTTATTTTATTTTTTGAAATGGATGCTTGGACCACAACACATCATAATTCCTTATTTAATATCGTTTGGGATCAGAAAAGCCAAACCATAACTCAACGTATAACTCAATTTATTGGTTTCAATATGTTACATGGTATAAATTGACTAAATGAGTACATATACATTGGGTGTAATTTAAAAGTTTACACAAAAACACTATTGATGACAAACTCTCTATCGCCTCAGATTCAAAGAAATTGATCGAGGCCATCAATTTGGAAACTCGTTCGAAGGAAATCCACGGGATTCTTCATGATGTCCTGAAACTATCCAGATCTTTAAATTCAATTGTGTTTTCTTTTGTTCCTAGGGAGAGGAATCGCGATGCTGATGTGCTAGCAAAGCGTTCTCTTCAAACTCTTATCGTTTCTCCACCCTAAATTAATGAAAAGTATTTTCTTGCCAAAAAAAAAACACTATTGTTGAAAAGATAGTCATTACAATAATGCTAGTTTTAATTTTGACTATAGTATACGTTCTACGCGACACATTAAAGTATTAAACGTTTTAAAATTGTAAGGACACTTTGGAAAAAAAAAGTGTAAAGAGACACATATACAATACAAGTATATTATTTCCATTAGAGTTATATAATAAGTTTTGAAAACAGGATACATATTTCATTTATTTGTCATAAATTGATTTATTAAAGAAATTTACATTATGTAAATGTTAACATTCATCTATATATAATAAGTTTATCTTCACTTAAAAATATATGTACACACATATTTGCATCTGCATTACATATAAATTATTTCATTCAATGTAAAATATTGCCACATTATCTAAATACAGTTTCGTGCTGAAAAGGATAAGTTGATACTATATATGTAATATTGGGCAGTTTCCNCGTGCTGAAAAGGATAAGTTGATACTATATATGTAATATTGGGCAGTTTCCTCACAAATCTACTATAGGATTAGGTTAATCGACCCGGCTAATATTTTAATGAAAGTTATTATAAATTATTAGGCAGCACATTATAGTCTTCTTATAATTTTTCATTTTTTTTCTTTCAATTATAAAATTATTCTTGGTTATATATTCTCCCTCGCTAGATCGCACTAGAGCAGATAAGATCTACATAGAACTTTGAAATGTGTACACAAATTAATTAGTAAACACAAAAAAAAACACTCAAGATTTATATTGACTAATGTCGGATGTAATCTGCAAGCGAAGCCATGTTTTCAAGTTCACGTGTTTTATGTACTGCTTCATGTCAGATTTTGTGTATATAATTAACTTTTAATGGAGAATCTTAATTGATTAACATAGATATCAAACATTCTTTTCATTTTGATTAGTCCATACTCCACCTTCTTCTACTTTTAGTTCCTCTCCATACAACAACAAATGATTTACTAGTATATATTTATTGAAATTAAGGTTAACCTTTCATATTCAGATTAAATTTTTTTCCTTCGTAATCTGTTTTATATGAAAAAAGTAGGTTACGAGAGTACTTTTCACTTGAATTATATATCTGTAAATTTCTCCTCGAGTAAGATTCAGAAATTCTATAATCGATTATCTAGAAGATGTATTGCACACAAAAATGTCACTCTCTAGTTATATCTCTCTACACAGATAATAAACGATAGATCCATATTTTACAAAAGGCTAATAATATTTTAGTTAGATTTTAATTTGTGTATAGTACTATACTAAATGGCTGACAAGTTTATCACTGGATTTTATTTTTCATCATGTGCACAGATAAAAGAATGTTTAGTGTGGAGTACTAGCTAGTATGAGTACTGTATACTAACTTTCTGACAAATTTATCAGTGTTTTTATTTTTCATCATGTGCACACAAAAAAAGGAGAACAAAATGCTATTTAATAGTGAGAAATGAATGAGATGAAAACTAATAATGATAAATCTGGTTACAGATTTAAATAATTATTGTGAGCTCTAAAGCCTAATGATGTCCACTTGTAGTTTAATTATGTTTAAAGAGGAATAATGAGTGAATAGGTATAATGAGTTTATCTCCTAAAGTTTGTAATAGTCATTAGATGGATTAGTATAACAGTCGCATCTCGACAGATTAAGAATGATTAAGCACTGTCATCCACCCACATAGCATAAGTAATTAGAACTTAATCATGGCTTGATCTAGATTGTTCCTTTTTTATGTATATTTTGAATCATTTCGAGATTTGATCTATTGATATATTGTTTTAAAGACGCCAGGTAGAACTAAATCTGAAGATTTATAGAGTAGTGGAAATTAGAGAGGTTTTAACAATAGTGTCCATTGCACGAGTTAACTTAAAACCACCTCGCTTCGAATCATAAGCTTATATAGAAAGTTAGCTAGGGTAGATAAATGAGTAGATCTAATAACTTGCTGTACAAGTTTCTCTAAACGTATTAATTAGAACTCGATCAACGTTTTACATAACAAATATCAAAGGAAAATTTCATATTTTACGTTTGACTCTGAACCCGGAAGCCAAAATTGATTCAAAATCCCTATTTGTGAATTAGGCTCTAGAGTCTCGTGTTTTTGGAAGAGTTGCGTATAGAATTTGAATCTTAGCATATCAAACGAATACTATTCAATAAAAAAGACACGTGATTTGAAGCAGGTACGAGAGGTCACAAGTGCATTCATACAATAATAATGTATTGGACATGAAAATAAAGAAAAAGGAACGGTGAATTTGAATTCTTGTAATTAGTACTATGAGGCTTTTTCATTACAGTACAAAGTTTTCTACTCATTTTTTTGTATATATCTTCTTTGTCCAAAAATCCAAACAGCTTTAATCAAATAACTAAAAACAAAAAGAAAACTGTAATATTGTTTTCATTTGCTAGAAGCTAAATTTATAAAAGTTAAAATTTTCTAGTTTGACTTTGAGAAGTTCCTCCAAATAATAGATTTTAAATTATGTTTTCAAAAATACTATAAACATAAAATTAATTTTCAGTGTTGTAAAATTTAAAATATTTGGTTAGCGTTAACTATTTTACATTTAAAGTATAGTTTTAACGGGATAGGGTTTAGTATTTATGATTTAAAGTTTAGTTTTAATTTTTTAATATTTTTAAAAACATATACATTTTAGTGGTATTTATGAGAATTACTTTTTAACTTTTACCATTTTCACATAATTTATATGTTTTAACACGGTTTAGACTAATCCGCAAATCTTTTAGAATAACTAATCAACTATTTTAATTTGATTGCATCACAAACTTCATGTCTCATTAGTTTGCTAGTATAACACTTATCTTTATACCTCTGAAGTCACATTTTACAAAGCACAAAGCATAATAATAGAAAATGGAACTTTATTAAATCTGAAGAAAAAGATAAAGGCAGGCTCCAGGTTTGATGGGAGAAGAAAATAGAGCTGGCAACAGCTATTTCACTGATAGATCACTCTCCTCTGTCCCGCACTCTTCTCTTTTTTTTCTTTCTTTCTTTTGTTTCTTTCTTTTCGACAGCTTTCATTTTTTCTCGATTTTAAAATTTGAATGTTACAATACAACAGTCATATAGATAAAACCAAAATAATGTAAATAATATCTTTGTTATGAGGTAAAGATATTTTTTTCGTTTTTAAAGAGTTGATGGTTAAGCTTTTACATATAGATTAGTATCAACTTTTGAAGTACAACATTATTTATTATCTACTTAAATATGATTTAACTAATAATAAACAAATTTTTAGAGTATAAATATTCAAAACTAACAAAAAAATTAGTTAATTTTGGCATTTGCAATGAAAGTTGAAAACATCATCTAATCTAAAATACATTTTCTTTGAAAATATGAAGTATGCTTATTAACAACACAACTAACAAATACAGAAGTAAAAACAACAAAACTTGATCGAGCTAATTATTTGTTTTTAACTAGTTTATTTATAGGTTTTATTCATAACACAAAAAAAAAATTATCTTACCCTCTTCTACATATTAGACTTGTGCTTTAATTTACATACATCATTAATGATCATCCAAATGTTTCAGTATCTATCTGCATGAGATTATAAAAGGGAAAGTATTCATCAACGTGTTTTTTTTCTCCCTCTTAATGTATGGTTTAAGGATGATAGATAATAAATTCAAAAATAGAAGAAAATTTTGCTTTTAAAATTAAAATTAAATAATTCTGTAACTAGACAACTGTAGTTAGCTTCCCAAAGCTGCTGCTTCACCTATTATATATACCCTATCCTCTTTGAAATCTCATCTCACATCACAATTCACACAACTCCTCGAACAAACAAAAAAAAATACATTAAAAAAAAAAAAAACCCTTAACTTTAGTTTTCACTATTCAACCCCCTCAATGGGTCGAATCTTGAGCCTCACCATGTTACTCACCGTTCTGCTCGTAACAATGGTCGGAACGTCCTACGCCGGTAACTTCAACGACGAGTTTGACTTAACTTGGGGTGAACATAGAGGCAAAATCTTTAGTGGAGGCAAGATGTTGTCACTATCACTAGACCGGGTTTCCGGGTCGGGTTTTAAATCCAAGAAAGAATATTTATTTGGAAGAATCGACATGCAGCTTAAACTCGTCGCCGGAAACTCCGCCGGAACCGTCACTGCCTACTACGTAAGTTCTCTTCTTCGTTACATTCTCAAAAGAAAGATTCATTTTCTATTTGCTTTTTTAATATGTATATATTTTCGTTACTATTAAAACCGAATTAAACTAATGAAAAAATATGTTTTGCAGTTGTCGTCTGAAGGACCAACACACGACGAGATAGATTTTGAGTTTCTTGGTAATGAAACAGGGAAGCCTTATGTTCTTCACACTAATGTCTTTGCACAAGGCAAAGGAAACAGAGAACAACAGTTTTATCTATGGTTCGATCCAACCAAGAACTTCCACACTTATTCACTTGTTTGGAGACCTCAACACATCATGTAATTAAAACCAAAAACATCAAAAGATAAAAACACTTTTTATGTGTCTTTGTTTGTTTCTAACATTAGTATTCTTGTTTACAGATTCATGGTAGATAATGTTCCAATCCGAGTATTCAACAACGCAGAGAAACTTGGTGTTCCGTTTCCAAAGAACCAACCAATGAAGATATACTCAAGTTTATGGAATGCAGATGATTGGGCTACAAGAGGTGGTTTGGTTAAGACAGATTGGTCTAAAGCTCCTTTCACAGCTTACTACAGAGGCTTTAACGCTGCAGCTTGTACTGTCTCTTCAGGGTCATCTTATTGTGATCCTAAGTTCAAGAGCTCGTTTACTAATGGTAAATCTCAAGTAGCTAATGAGCTTAATGCTTATGGAAGAAGAAGATTAAGATGGGTTCAAAAGTATTTTATGATTTATGATTATTGTTCTGATTTTAAAAGGTTTTCTCAAGGATTCCCACCAGAGTGTAGGAGGTCTAGAGTCTAAAATTTATGATTCTCTCTTTAATTTGTTGTTGTTTAGTGAAAATTCTCTTTGTTGTATTTTTTTTTTTTTTAATAAAATTGATTTGATTATTATTTCTTCATTGGTTTTTGCTTATTCCAATGCCTATTCATTCTATGAGTTCAATAAATGTGTCACGGGACTCACTATTTATGTCCTTTAACGGATTAAAAAAAGAAGCAAATAGATTCTTATAACTCGTAGACGCCAAAACAAACAATTATTTAAGTATGAACACTTGCAAGAAACTTGACTTCGTTTATAGAAACTAATCCAAATTAAAATGCACAAAGATCACGTGTAGGCGGTGTCAATTGGGACACAACCATGACTTCGTCTATAAAAAGTTAAAACTTAAAACCAATCCAAATTAAAAGGTCAAAGATCACATGTAGGGGTGTCAATTGGGGGTGAGAGTCCAATGAGTAGGACATAACTATTGTGTCATAGAACGGGTTAGAGCATCTTCAACAAGCTTTCAAACTCTCAGATTTTAAATGTTTTTACACTTGAACAAATTCTCAAACTCTCATTTATTTTAGGTTTTGAATAGTGAAACTTTAAATTTGAGGGTCCACTATTCAAAACCTCAAAATCATTTTTATATTTTTATCTTAGTCCCTATAACTTATATGTGTTACAAATAATTATATTGGATTCAATTATTTCAAATATATCCATATAAACTTCACCTACATTTAAAACTAGAATTGAAATTACTAATATATACAAAAATATAACATTTAACAAAAAAAATTCTACAACAATAATATTACATTGAGCAATTTAAAACAAATTTAAATTAACATTACAATAATTAATAAATACATAAACAAACAAAATAAACTAAAACAATAAAATAATATTTTTATTTGTACATGTAATTTTTTAATTATTTTTATAACGTTTTTTTAATATTATTTGACGTAATTTGTTTTTCTAATGTATGTTTTGTATTTATTTATAAAAGTTTTATCATTATAATTGATTATTGTTAATATTGAGTACTATAATGTAAAATACAAAAAAATTAGAAATGAATTTGAAGGTGTAGCATTAATTGATTCTTGATTCTCAAATCCTTATTTTGAAAATGTGTTATCCTGAAAACCTTTTAAAACAAGGGTTAATTAATCAATGCAATGCAGCTGCTAAAAAAAAAAAAACAAGGGTACTTTTTGGGATGCTCTTAGAGCTATAGCTTTAGATCTCAAGCAAAACGGATTAGAATTGATGTTGTTATCTGCAACTTGCTAAGTGATCACATGAGATTTGCTAGTCTTTGCGTATGTACATAGAACAAGATGTGTTTTCTTGAAAAGATGGAAAAAAAACTGTAATAAATATGATCACATGGACTATATGTATAAGCAGCAATTTGATCTATGCTTCTACTCTACTTACTTACTTAGGATAGTGACAAATGAAAAACACAGCTAGTAAATACCTTTTTCACTTTTCAAAATTAAAAAAGCATGAAACTGGATAATCTGGAGACAGATAATGACTTCAAGGTGATCTAGTGATCAACTTGTTAGGTTCATAGTCTTCTCGTGTATGTAATGAGCAAATTTCACTCTTGCTCGTTGTTCATTCTGGAGACAAAACATTGAGAGTGAGAATCATGTGTCTTAAATTGCTTCAACTAACTAGATGTTGTTCTTAACATAAAAGCAGAATGAGACAATTGAATTATGGATAAGTTAACTCACGGGGATTCTGCAATGAACTTGAAGATCATCGTTCATTTGGTGGAGACGGCTTTTTGCTAGCTCTGTAGCTTCACAAGCTCTCTTTGAAGCTTCACCAGCCTGTTTACAGAACAAGATAAAGTTTCACTAATCCATTGACCATTTAACAAGTCTGTAATAGTGTAGTTAAGCATATTTCTTCTCATCTTAGTTAATCTAGTGGAAGATACTAAACCATGCATATTAATTGATCAACATCAAGAGATTACTCTACCACTTAAAGGAACTGTTATGAAGTTTTGTTCTGCACTGACCTGACTTTTGTAGGATTCATTGTGATCTGCTGATTTTGATTTCTCTAACATGTCCCTGAGACGAGATATTTCTCCAACTAGATCTAAAACCATTACTTCAGTGTCTTGTAACTGATTTCTTGAGAACTCAAATGCTCTTTCGGCGTTTAGACGGAAGGAGGAGCAGTTTAAACAAGAGCATATTCCTCTACATCCTCTTATACTTCTTCTCAGAATGCCTTTTGAGGGAGAAATGCAGGGAGGAGTTGCCAATACAGCAGAAGTGTCAAGCAGCTCAGCTGTTACATCTGAACTGTTTGCCTCTAGTTGCTCTGCACCATTCATGTTTTCTTCGCCCACCGAATTGTTGACAAATGTGTTGTGCAATGCAGATGAAGCAACCTCACTTGAACTTCTTGAGCCAACAAGAGGTGATGATAACACTACAAAAAAACATGGCATATTCCAACAAATATATCTAACAATCGGATTTTGTTGGAAATTTTTAATGAATATCCCATAAAATTACGTTTAGTATTATATTTGTTAGAAATCCATTGTAAATTTCCAAAAAATTTAAGTTGTGACAAGTACATCACATAATTTATAGGAAAATTGTGGAAATTTTCTATATTGTTGGAAAGTCAGTGCAAATTTGCAACAAATTATAATTGTGACAATTACATCGCATATTTTGTAGGAAAATCGTTGGAAATCTCCAACAAATATTATATCGTTGGAAATTCATTACAAATTTCCAACAAATTTTATTTGTGGTAATTACGTTGTATAATTTATATGAATATTATTGGAATTTTCCGACAAATATTATATATTGTTGGTTATAAGCAATAACTTTTAAGTTGTTGGAAATTACTAACAAAATATTGTTGGAAAATATTTCTAATGATTTTGTGACAAACAATAATATTATCGTATCTGAATTTGAATTAGCTAAATCATTTGCTATTAAATAAAACTAATTTTCATCAATAAAATTTGTAATACTAATTAACACTAATTGGCTACAATATTTATTAGCCAAACCAATATAAGTTGAAAACATAATAATAGCACGTCTAATGAGACATGCACGTAGACATCTCCTGAAAAACCTATATGTGGCTAGATCTACTCATATGTGCACCGCATGAGAATATCGAGAGATGAGTAGTGAGTGTAAGAAGCAAGAACAAAACAAACGACACAAGATCTTTGTTAACGGGGTTCGAATAACCTACATCCCCGGGACCTAGTCCAGAATCAATCCACTAGATTAAGAACGCAAATACATTGCTAATGATATCTCTAGCACACACTTGTGCCTATCACTCTTATCTAAATGGACCAAGGCAACTACCACTCTTTATTTTCATTGAGTGTAGTTCCTTTACAAAAACCACCAACAACTCTTTCTCTCTTGTTGGTGGGGCAACGTCACACACACACACTTGTGAGCTTCTCTCAACAACACCCTAGACGCGCAACTTTTCTCTTTTGCGGTTGCCTTCTATTTATATGCTCCAACACAGAACCCTAAGATCCTCAAGCTTAGGCTTCTTTCACTCACCAAGGCCCATGCGACTTCTCTGATAATCTCGAAGCCCATGTGACTCTTTTCTTTCTTAACACATTCTCTTAAGTTTGGCTTCTCTCACTCACCAAGGCCCAGCTTGACTTCTCTGATGATCTCTTAACTCCACGTGACACTTTTCTTTCTTAACTCACGTTCTTTATGTATCAACTCTTCAATGTGTCACAGACACCTAAGCATTCTGCATCATTTCTTCTTTCACAAGCACACTCCATATCTTGAGTCTAACAATCAGTTACAACTATACTTTCATCTCCCACCTCCCACCTCCCACATCCCACATCGAAAGAAAGGGATAAAGAAGCAATATATATTTGCTATATATATTAATATCATGTCTTCATATTTTGTAAAATAATTTATTATCCAGTTATAGCAACAATAATATTTGAGAATATTCAGAAGTATCCAATAAGGATATTTCAGATTTTAATAAATCTTTCAATTACCAAATATAAATATTTTTATATTTGTCTAATTGATAAATTTAATCAAAATTAAAATTTATATAATAATTTATTTATAATATTTATATAAATCAAATATTTATTACAATATATTATTTTTTAATTATTTTCAATAAAAAATATCAACAAATTTCCCACAAATATATTATCAGTAATTTTTAACAAATTAACTATCTGATTTGTTGAATATTTGTCGCAAATTAGTGATAACATTCTAACAAAATATTTGATGGAACAACAATTCGTTGGAAATTCTATGCTAAATTCCAACATAATCCCAACAAATAATTCATCAGAAAGTTTTAACAGAATTACTAAGAGAAAGTATTTAATGGAAATATTTCTAACAAATTCTCGACAAATACCGGTTTCCAACGATCATATTCCAACAAATGTACATTCTATTGGAAATTTAATGAAAATCTATATTTCCCACGAATTACTGATTAATATGTGCGTTGGAATATACAATTTTTCTTGTAATGTAATGGGATCTCAGAACCTAAAGGAGTTCCTGAGTTCTTTTCAGTATCTGGGATGACATGCTTAACTTGTGTTTCTTGTTCCTTGTCAAGATCAGACCGTTCTGGAGATACAGATACACGTTCACACGAAAGTGGCTCTTTGTTTTCGTTAGAGTTTGTATCTGATTCTCTAGCAACATTTGACGACGTAATTTGCTGTGTCCCTTCATTCTCAGAGACTAACATCGATGATGGAGTATTCTCCTCTGTGTTCTTTTGAGAATCTGGATGACTAACTGTTTCAGACACGCCTAGATAAAATCAGCAAAGACAAAAAGCTACTAGTGTACCGATGAACAAGTAACAACCCTGGATATAAACAACTAAGACTTGTATTAGACTAGAAATTGGCTTACAAGGATTATCTTCTTGAATATCTCTGAGATATGGAAGCATTCTTCTGTAATTAACGGAACCTGGTGTTTTAAATAACTTCCGCCTAGAGCATGCCTGTTTCATGTCAAAAAGAATCCCATGTTGGACAGATAGCTAGAAAAAAACGAAAAACAGAAGCTGATAGCTGAAAATTTCCATGGCCAACATGGAAGTGACCTTAAACTAAAGCTAGAACAAGCAAGCTTATTCATAGATAGAATCTTACAGCTTTCTTGTTGGGGCTGGATGCAATAACCCTCTTCAAAGGACTGATGTTTCTACAGAAGCTTCCGGCTGAATCTTTATGGAAGACCCTGTCCACAGATTGCAAAACCGGCTTGGTGGTTTCAGGAAGTTGACACTTGACAGTTATCAATTCATTAACTTCCTCCTTTGGTTCTTCAGCAGTTTCTCCAATCTCTTTGTTACAAGACAAATTTATGTTAGATTAAGAAATCAAATGAAGAACAAGAGAGAGAAAGTAAGATGCG
>OVBW01002193.1:0-12566 GCA_900406355.1 Erysimum pusillum | reverse complement strand
CGATGGTAGCATCCTTAGGTCAGTTTAATTTCTTCCATATTTCATGAATTTATTTCCTTTCTATTCTCGGTTTTTGAGGAGTTTTAGGGTGATCGCAGATCCTACACCTTAGCCCCTGTATATGAGGCTGCCACAAGGACCATTGATGAAAATGCACCTCTAAGTACAACAAAGGCAGATGCTGATGAAGCAGATAGCCGAGAAGTTATTCTTCCAGGACTGAATCTTATCTACGATGGTTCAGAGTTGCACCCTTTTGACATTGGTGCTTGCCTTCAGGCTCGTCAACCAGTTGCTCTCATAGCAGAAGCTGCTGCTGCATCTGCAACACTCGCCCCAAAGTAGACTACTACTACACATAAAGATTCTAATCCAAATTCAATTGGACATCAAGTAAAAGGTAAATATATCAACTGAAATCTTGAATCTTAGCCGTCTTCAGAGTCCATTAGTAGGTTGTAACACTAGGATCTACCTCTTAAACATTCCGTTTGCATCTGTACATTTATAGCGGCGGTGGACATTCGGTTATTTTGGTTTTACAAATTCAAGACTAAATTGTTTGTTTTCGGTATGAATTGTGTTTGACTGGATGCTATTGCGATTTGGTTTGGCGACTGAAACAAATGACAATGATCTAACTCCCCTAAGATGTAATTGCAGGTCTGGTTTATGGCCGACTGGAAAAATGCAACTGCGACGAGCATCGGACCAAACTGATGTTGCATTGTTGCTTATACGCGCAATATATTTATTTGGCTAACTAGTGAATGTTTGTATCCCCTTATACCATTTGTGTGCTTCAGTTGAAAAAAATAGTGCTGAGGAAATTTTGGAAACAGTGTGTGTAGCCTAGTAAAGGAGTTTTTGGGTTGGGGACTGAGTGTGTTGCACAGATTTTATATCAATTTGTTCGAACTCTCGATGGCTAGTTATTACGTTGAGGTTATTAGATCAAAAGTCTTTCTTTTTTACCAATAACAAAGTATATTTACATTTTCATTTTTCTTTTTGTCTTCATACAATAGAAAGATATATTTGTTTTTTTTGCTACTTATATGTCAGTCTAGGATTGGGTATTAATATCGGTTATCCCTTATCCGACTCGTACCCGCTTTGAAATATCACTTGTTATTTTTTATGTTTTATAAGTCAGCTCAAGTTTTTGTGAATATTATGTATTCCGCAAAATCACGTTTCCAATATGTAAAAAGGTGAAAAAGTTGTGTACAATTCAAGCCTAATATATTGTAAAGAGTTGAGTGTTTCACGCAACATAAACATAAGAATGCAGGAAATAGTCAAACGACATCTTCTTGGCATTGGAAATGAATGAAATTAGAACGTATATGAGATGGGATACGAGCAGGACGGTACTTGTTGTCAAGCCACACAGCTGTTCCTTTTGCCTCCAAAATAGGCTACATTGTTAATTATATACCAAAAGAGGTTAGAACACAATTTTCAAAAACAACACAAAGCTTTGATGAGAGCAACAAAATTAACCTCTTGATTAGGGAGTTTAAAGATGAACTGTTCAAAGTAAACGTGCGCAACAGATACTCCCGTTACCCTCGTTTTCACTACAAATTTGCATCCACTCTGCTCAAAAGATATCAATCAAATGGAGAAAGTATTAATATTATGAAATGTAAAAAACATTTTAGGAAATGTGAAAAGAAAAAAAAAAGAATATGAAATGAGAGTTAAAATTACACGTAAAGGTGCAAGAAACTTTATTGTCAACTCAGAAATTGCCAAGGCTTCACCAGAACGAGATACTTCATCACAATTGATCGATACCGATACTTTCTATAAACTCGTGTCGACCTTAGTATGATAACAAGTTGAACAAACAATATATTTGGTAAGAACGAGATAGAGGTTAAGTCTTATTAGTAACAATATTTGGTAAGAACGAGATATAGGTTAACTCTTATTTAACAAATGTCTCTACTCTAATTAAACGAGGGTTTTATAATAATCAGAAGTATAATAAACTAACCGTGTTGGCATTAGTTTGCGTAAACAGCATTGCTCACAACACCAAACTGATCCAATTCATAATCGCGAACTTTAAGTTCAATCTCATGGAAGTCACGCATTTTGCCATATGAAAATTTCAATACTATTAAGAATCAGAAATGTTGGAGCATCTCCATCGGGGCTAATTATATTGGTGTCTTAGTAATTAAAAAATGAAAAAAAAAACATGAAAAATAGTTGAGAATGTGTCTTCTGCAAGAACCTTTAGACATTCGTCTAGACCCTCATATGCTAGTTGTCTTCTTTTAATTGGTTTATTTTTGTTATGTTTTTTAAAGTTGATTAATTATTTGTTTTATATTAAAATAAAAATATCTTTTACTAAAATCTCCATTCAACCGATGAGGATGGTCTTAGATCACTCCTTCTTGGCCATTTTAGACATGTTAGGTAGACCTAAACTTCATGTGTTATCAAAATGGCATTTTTCCTAGGCCACTTAAAATTTTAATAATTAAAGACCACACTTATACATTAAATAATTATTTAACTCAATTTTTTTTCTTTACTTTTTGATTACTATAATTAGATTATGAGATAAAATATTTGGGCTACTATCATACTTTGAAAAATATTATTAAAAAATATGTTTCAAGTAAGGAAAAAAGTTACATCTAAACCAAATATCATTAATCTTTACATATACATACTAACATGCACATAAGAGAAAACAAATTTCTTACACAGAGTAGATAATAGTGTTTAAATTCATATTTTGTGAAAAAACATTAACCATAAAGATTTTTTATGGTGTTTAAAATTCATATTTTGTTTAAAAAATAATTTTCACTAACAAGTAAACACTACAAAAGACCTTGACGTTAACAAAATAAATAAAATATTTGATCGCTGTGAATTGAGATTAGAGTGTGTGTGTGTGTGTGTGTGTGTACCCTTTTGCTCCTTTCAGTTCGAGACATGCGAGAGGCGTGATGGTTTTTGCGCTTCGGAGAGGCAGGAACACGGAAACACCACATGCATAGTCGGAGCCGTTGTGCCGACGGTAGCTTTAAACATTGCACTATTTCGATGGCCAAATGTGCTGAGCAGTTGTGAACTTGTGTCTTCGGTTTATATAGAAGGATTCAGATTAATTATATCTATATAACTATATTATCTATTAACCAAAAAAAAAAAAGAAGTATTATAGAATGTTTACGAAACTTCCAGCAAGCCATCTTCTCCCATACTGCCATCTGACCAAAATAAATTAGTATATATATTTCATATATTTAAAAGCGAGATACCGCAAAAATATAAAAAATGTTGAATTATTGTTGATATCTAAAAAAAAAAAAAATTGGAGTTTTGCTATTTGTGCATACTATTTTTGTCTTTTATCTACAATGATTGTTGCTATAAGAGATGGTTTAAATAAGATGTGTGATTTGGAAATAATTAATATTGCATTAAGTAAAAATTTTGAAACTTGAGTTTTATAATATTCTCTTGATTGAGTTTGAGACGGCTGCTTTTATGAAGTTATAAAAATGAGAATGACTTGTTACAAAATTTTGACTTTGAACAACATGATTTTAATTAATTTTGGTTAAGTTATTTCAAAATTATGTAAATTCGTGTGGTTCATAGCAATTTTTTTTTAAAAAAATGGTGTGATGGTTTTTTTTTACTGCTCTACAAATCACTATAAGAATTTTTCTTTTCTTTTAATGTTTTGTATTCACTTACATGTTATTGAAAATTATTTTCGGGTAAGTCACTGTCATAAAATTGTTCCAGTTTAATCATGTTTTGTTTGGAATTTTGATATGATGTTTAAACAAAAATATAAGTGCACTTTTGTGATATAGATAACCAAATTAGCTTTTTTTAAAAAAAAATTACGCACCACCATATTTCCAGATATCCGGATATTACAATTATTCCTACTAACAGATCGCAATGTTTTATCGCAACGTTTTCGTTGTAAACCACATTTCAACTACATAAGAATTGGCACAGAACTCCTCAAATTAACAAAAATATAAAATAAAAAAACAATAGGAATATAGACGTATAACAACTACACATTGATAAATATCGATAAAGGTCGTTTAATTTGTTTCACTTAACATAAGCATAAGAATGCGAGAAAGAATCAAACGACATGCCCTTGGCGTTGGAAGTGAATGAAAGTAGAGCGTATATGAGATGGGATACGAGCAGGACGGTACTTGTTGTTGAGCCACACACCCGTTCCTTTTGCCTCCAAAATAGGCTGCATTGTTAATTATATATATATACCAAAAGAATCCGAGTTAGATCACAATTAAAAAATCAACACAAAGGCTTGATGAGAGCAACAAAATTAACCTCTTGATTTGGAAGTTTAAAGATGAACTGTTCAAAGTAAATGCGCGCAACCGATACCCCCGTTATCCTCGATTTCACCACAAATTTGCATCCACTCTGCTCAAAGAAATCAATGAAATATTACAAAACATTGATATTACAAAATGTAATAGATATTCTAGGAAATGTGAGAAGAAAAAAGATATAGGAAACGAGGGTCAACATTACACGTAAAGGTGCAAGAAACTTTATTGTCAACTCAGAAATTGCCAAGGCTGCACCAGAACGGGATACTTCATCACAATTGATACCGATACTTTCTATAAACTCGTGTCGACCTTAGTATGAAAACAAGTTGAACAAACAATGTTTGGTAAGAATGAGATATAAGTTTAAGTCTTATTAGTATCAAATGTCTCGACTCTAAACGAGGGTTTATAATAATATGAAGCAGCAACATATATATGCAACCGAATTTAACTAACCGTGTTGGCAGTAGTTTGCGTAAACAGCATTGTTGACAACACCAAACTGATCCAATTCATAATCGCGAACTTTAAGTTCAATCTCATGGAACTCACTAATTCTGCCATATGCAAATTTCAGTAGTATTATGAATCAGAAATGTTATCAAAATGGCATTTTTCCTAGGCCACTTAAAGTTTTAACAATTTAAAGACCGTTATATATAAATTAGTTGTTTAAGTTAATATTTTTCTTTACTATTTAATTACCATAATTAATTAGATTGTATGATGAAATATTTGGTCTAGTATCATACTTTGAAAACTTTATTACAATATAATGTTTTTTTTTTTTTTTAAGTTACTTCTAAACCAAATATTAATATTCTTTACATATACATATATACTGTACTAACATGCACATAAGAGATTTTTTTTTTTTTTATAAAGAGAGTAGAGAATGTTATGGATTATGAACTTGTGAAAAAACATAACTATAAAGATTTTATGGTGTTTTAAATTCATATTTTGTTTAAATATAATTTTCACTAATAATTAAGTAAAAATACTACGAAAGACCTCGAGGATTTTCGGCTAGTATGAACCAAATAAAATATTCTTATGATGAATTGAAATTAGAGAGTATGTGTACCCTTTTACTCCTTTCAGTTCGAGACATGCGAGAGGCTTGAAAGTTTTTGCGCTTCGGAGAGGCAGGATAAGCGGTTGCTTCCACGAACATGGAAACACCACATGCATAGTCGGAAGACTCGGAACCGTCGTGCCAACGGTAGCTTTAAACATTGCACTATGTCGAGTGACGATGGCAAAATGTGCTGAGCAGTTGTGAACTTGTTTCTTCGGTTTATATAGAAGGATATAAATTATATCTATAATATATTATAGAATGCTATAACCAAAACAAGCCATCTTCTCCCATATTGCCATCTGACCAAGAGAAATTAGTAAATATAATATGTATACTTAAAAGCGAGATACAGCAAACAAATAAAATATGTGGAATTATTGTCGGTATTTTTTAAGAAAAAACTTNGTTTTTTTTTTTTTTTTTTTTTTTGGTAACTCAGGTATCCAAACGCTTTCTGACAGAACAAAGGTCCACGTGTTAACTATCGAAAACCTGACAGAGCAAGGGAACACGTATTAGCTATCGGTTCTCTCAGACTAGCTACGTGGACGGGCAAATGGCATTCCACGTATTGGCTCCTGAGACGCTACAGCCCGTATTTGGGTTTTGCTATTTGTGCATACTATTTTTTGGCTTTTATCTACAATTATTTTTTTTTTTTGGTGGGGCTTTTATCTACAATGATTGTTGCTATAGAAGATTATTTAAATCATACGTGAGACGTGGAAGTAATTAATTGCATTAAATAAAAATTTTGAAACTTGAGTTTAATAATAGTATTCTCTTGATAATATTGATGAGTTTGAGATGGTTGCTTTTATGAAGTTGAAACAAAGAGAATGGATATAGGATTAAAAATTTTGACTTTGAACCACATGATTTTTATTTAATGTTTGGCTGGAAAAGAAAAACCATATGATTTTTTAATTTTGGTTAAATTATTTAAAAATTATCTAAGTTCATAGCAATTTTTTAAAAATATGGTGTAATGTTTTTGTAACTACTCTATAAATCACCAAGAAATTCATTTTTTATGTTTTGTTCTCATTCAACCAGTATTAAAAATCATTTTCATAAAATTGTTCCAGCTCAAACACGTTTAATCCGAAGTTTTAACATGACGTCTGATCGAAAACATAAGTGAACTTTTGTGATATATGTAGCTAAATCAATTTTAAAATAATTTTCTTACGTACGACCATATTTCCAAATATTCGGATATTACAATCATCTCTATTAATGATCGCAATAGTTTCTCGTAACGTCTTCTTTGCAAACCAGATCCCCCTTCAATAGTGTGAGCCCACTTGACATTCGTCTTGTAACACTTGTAACCACCGCCTTCTCTTGGCATGTGGGTCCTCCCTTGTTTAACGGCATGTGTGTTATTTCAGAATATTTCAGAATATTTCAAAACCTTACTTATTGATCCTACAAGTTAGCTACACTTTTTCCATGTTATGTTTTCACTTTCACAGTACTAAGAAAATCACTTCTCGGTAGATCGTCTATTTTAAAATTAATCAAAATCAAATACGCTTAGCTCTGAAATTTCGACATATTGTTTGACTAAAAAGATAAATGATAACATAAATATTCAAATTACATTTTCTAACTTCTCATCATGGACCGTATATTTCGAAACATCGGGGTGTTAGATGTATATTTAGAGCGGTAGATAAAAATATCGGTGTTACATGTCTCTTCCAATCAAAGCCATAAATATAAGTAAAAGGCTCTTTACATCCAAAAAAGGGAAGATACAAAAAAGAACACAAAAGTGGTAAGTGGACTTGGAAAATAAATGTAAATCATGATTGGTCTCAATCTAATGCATGTAGACAAAAATATGGTTGAGGGAAACATTCACAGCTCTTCCATTCTAGGCCATAAATATAAATACTAGATAGTGAAAATAAGTAATTTTATATGAAAAAGCATCACATAAAATGTAATAATAAAAAATGTAAAATTACAAATACTTTTACGAAGACATATGATAAAGAAACACAACCTTTAAACATTTATTGAGATTTTTACACCATTCTGTAAACTAAAATATGTGATGTAAACTAAAAGATGTGATGGAAAAGCATGAATAAAATTGAAATTAATGGTGAAAAATACAATTTTAAACGAAAATATATCAACAAAGAGTCATAATAAAAAAACATAACTTTTTTTTTTCAAAAAGAAAGATCAGTAATTAAATTTGAAAAACTATTTTTTTTTTTGTCAAAAAAATTTAAAAATATATTTTATGAAAACTCTTGGTAAAAAGCACAATAGGAGAAGACATTTTTCCGGATTATTACTATTTGATAAAGTTAACAAATAAAACTCATTAAATATTTATAGGTTAGAAACTCGACAATTAGGGCTTTGGTAGCCACTTTGTTGTTTCTGAGAAAAGAGAAAACAGAGAGAAAATTCGTTCCTTTGAGCCTTTCTATGAGTTTCCTGAGAGATCTTCCTGTGGAGAAGGAGATTTGAGTCCAGTGGTGTGTTAAGAAGGTTGTAGGCAGTGGCGGACCTATGCCTAAGAAGAGTAGGGAATGTGCCCCATACTCATTTTCTTAAATCATGTAATTTTTACTTAGGTTTTATAATAGATTTATTAAAACTAACAAAATTTTATAAATTTATAAGGGTTGTGCCCCATGCAAAAATGACTTCTCGATCCGCCACTGGTTGTAGGGGTCTGTTCTCTCCTAGTTTTCATCAGAATCTTCCTGTCTTAGAGCTTAGTGCATGACCATGGCTTATCTGAGCATTTAGATTCATGTTTTCTCTGTTTGATTAGATGATTGATGATTGATTGATTGTTTGATGTGTTTGTATGGTCGTGATTGTGTTGTTGGGACTTGGGTTGGTCTCTGTGAGGATCGATTGTGAGTTAGGACACTTGGAGAGGGAGAATTCGTGATGTGGAGGTCGCTGGAAACGTGTCTGCGCGATCGGTGTCGATCGATACCACAAGGGTGTCGCTCGACACCAGTCGAGCCAAGTGTAGATCGACACCAGGAGGGGTGGGTCGATCGACACCTGTCGTGATCAGTGTCAATCGACACAAAATGGGAGTGTCGATCGACACCCGTTCGTCTGTTTGCCTGGTTTGCTTTTTTGTTCGTGTTTGGTTTCTAATGCTTGTATGTATAGTATGCTGCTTGGGAGGATTGCCTCACTAAGTATTTATGATAATACTTACGCATCTCATTTGTTTTGTTGATGCAGGTAAAGGCAAAGTGTGACCGTGAGATCGTGGCAAGGAAGAGAGGATGATATAGGCACTGATTTGTGTGTTGATCACTGGTATTTTATTGTTGTTAGAATGTTAGTTCTAGACAGTTGGGTAGAACTTTCATCTAGGTTGCTGTTTTTATGATTCGCAAGTTATGGTTTATTATTCTGACATTGCTGGTTATTTAATTGAGTTGCTTTATTCGCTTTAATTGTTTTCGATGTTGTTCGTTATTGCTGATATTGTTGATGAGTGTTGTTTAGGTTGATTAATAAATATGGAATCACTAGTTAATGAATATAAAAAAAAAAAAAAAAAAAAAAAAAAAACGGGATGGGTTGTTTCACTATTAAAAACACTTCTCGTAAAAGGAGACGCCTTGTTGGGCTGTTATAAACGGGTATTTATCTCAAAACTTTACTTATGTCAAGCACAGATAAAAAGATTAGAAGAAGTCTTCCAATGTCTTGTACTACTATCATGATGAAGTCTTGTATTCTCCAACGATTTTCACTCTTTGGAAAGATTTAGTAGAATTGAAAAAAAGAGGCCTATAGCAATTTAATTGGTCTTTAATTGTGTATTTGAATTGTACTTTGATCAATTTTGCTTCTCCATGTTCGGGATTTAAAGGTATCCATTCCTACCACATGTGTACCACATTTGTTTTATACTTTGAATAAATAAAGTTTACAGACAAAAAGAAGATAGCCACGTTTAGATTTTGATTGAGATGTAACCAAAAACTTTAAAGACTCCGACCACCAAGGCTGGCCCAATGGTATAAATGAATACTATAGAAACTAAAGATTGAAAAGGAGCCACGACATGAGTGTGTTCAATCAAGATTAAAATAACTGCCCCCTAAAAGTCAAATAAGTTATAGAATAATGAAAATAGTTTTATATTTTTAAAATTAAATAAAAACTAAAAAAATTTCTCGATTCCTACATCTTATAGTAGAGAATTGTAGGTTGTGCTATGTATGCCGATGTCTCTTCTCACACCATTTCAAATTTAAACAATAAAATAACGTTTTGTGATCAACAAAAACAAATACATAATAATAATAATTATTAAATAAAAACTAAAATCAAAAGAAGCTCTAAATTTATTAGTTCTGAATTGAAACAATGAAAATTAATATTATTTCCCTCATTTGACACCCATTAATTCCATCATGTCCTACATTGTTTTGTTCCACTAAGATTCAGTCAACAGTTTGGTCCAAACAGTTATCTGAAATAATTATGTAATTGTATTATTTATATTTCTGTAGATGTTATATTGTTATGGTCCAAACTATTATTTCAATGATCTGTAAATGGTAGTCCAACCGGTATGAGATCGTCTGATGAGCAGAAAAGTGGTTTAGGTCTTACATCTGCTTCAAAATATATGGCTATATATAATTTTTTATTTTTTTTAGATGAATTGATCTGTTTTTTGAGACTTCACATATATAATTGCAAAAACTTGTCAAATAGAAGAGTTAATTTTTGAACATAATTGTTTATTTATTGATATGATAATTAACTTCAACATGATTACAAATATATCGACTGTTTGGTCGACGTATCTACCAATTTCCCAGTCCTAGCATTTTCTAAGTCTTCATCCTGCATTTTTTCATATAAATCATGTCAATTTCTTTATATACACAACACAATAAAATATTTGTATATGAATATATTTGTTTCAAATATTCAAGAAATTAAGTAATTGTATTGTTGATTGTTTTCAACCCATGATATTTTTATTTATATCAAAGATCTTCGCATCAGAGAAAAAAAACCACAAGTGACGTTGTGAATTCTTAGAGGCAACCATAATAGNTTTGCGCTTACATTTCTTTTCACATTCTACCTGAGGTTGCAAAGTTAATCCACACAAGAACATGCACTTTTCCATGCATGAAAGCGCTTCTACTTCTTTTACCATAACGACCATAACTATTGCAACCACCATCATTAGTAAAATGCATTTCTTTATACTCATTTTTTCTTCCATAAATAATTGTCTAAAATGTCTCTTTTTATAGTATGATTCTCAACTATTGCCCAATTTTTCAGGCGATGTGGGATATTGTACATTTTTTTAATTGTTTTATATTTCCGATTTTTAAGTTAATTTGTTAAGTCAATATACACAATCTTACCTTAAACAAACTTAGATTAATGTACTTTCCTAAACCGAGATATATGGTTATATTAAATGATTTTGAACTAAATATTTGGAAACTTATATTTATGGTAATATTAAAATCAACATTTATGGAAAAACTAAAATCGAGATTTCTTGAAATTATTTTTTAAATAGATGATTGACAGTCTATATCAACATATTAAAGATAGTTTTAGGAAACATATACCATAGAGTCTATCAAAGCAATGTTAATATCTATCTTATCCTTCGTGGTATTTTAATATATCGATAATACCCTAAGTTTAAAATTAAAATCGGCGTAATGGGCTCAATTTTGGGGGCTTTAAAAGGTTTTGTTTTGTGTCTATTGTAAAATTGTCTACTATTGATTTTTTTTTAAACATGCAAAATTTTTAGGCAACCATAATAGTTAAACATTTAAACACAAACACACAAAAGGGAGTGGCCCATATCCCTTATATATTGCAACCATAATAGAATGCTATTCATGTCAAGCATGGACAAAAAGATTAGAAGTCTCCAATGTCTTTGTCCTGCTATCCTGATGAACCCTGGTATTCTCCGACGAATTTCACTCTTTTGAAAGATTTAAGTATAATTGAAAAAGAGGCATATAACAATTTATATGGTCTTTGTGTATTTGAATTGTATTTTGATTAATTTGGCTCCAAGGTATCCTTTCCGGCCACCTGTGTATTTCACCTTGTTTACTACTTTGAATAAATAAAGTTTAGAGACAAAAAGAATAAAAGATAGACACATTTAGATTTTGATTGAGGTAAAACCAAAAACTTTAAAGACTTCGACCATCAGAAACTAAAGATTTAGCGACATGAGTGTGTTCAATCAATATAAAATCAATTGCCCGACCTAAAAGTCAAAGAAGTTTTAGAACGGTGAAAATAGTTTTATATTTTAGATATCAGAAAAATTTACATCAATTCTTGATCAAACCGAAGAAGCAAAAACTGACCCAAATCTTACATCTTTTAAAAGTTAAAGACATTAAAAAAAAAAAAAAAAAAAGAGGCAAAAAGAAAAACAAAATGAACTATATATTGTAGTTTGTAGGTTGTTCTATTCCACTGTTTCTTGTCATACCATTTCAAATTTAAGCAATAAAATAGTTTTTTGTTGTTAACCCAAAAAAAAAAAAAGTAATAATCATAATTAAAATAAAAAATGGTGTAACTTTAATAGTTCAGAATTGAAAAATGAAAAAGATAATGGAATGGATGCAGAAAAAAATAAAATAATATCAAATTTTTACATAAAAATTAATATTATTTCCCTCATTTGACACCCATTAATTCCATCATGTCCTACATTGCTTTGTTCCATTAAGAATCAGTCAACAGTTTGGTCCAAACAATTACCTGAAATAATTATGTGATATTCTGGTGCGAACTATTATTTGTATTTATGTAATTGTATTATTTATATTTCTATAAATGTTATATTCTTATGGTCTAAACTATTATTTCAATATTGAAAATAAATGTTATTATTTGTATTTATGTAATTGTATTATTTATATTTCTATAAAGAAGGCTTTTAACAAGTAAATAAACCGACGTCAAAAGCCTTCTTTCTTGTAGTGAATGATCTGTAAACATGGTATTCCCCCACCAGAAAGATTTTTCCATTATGAGATCGTCTGATGATTGGTAATGATTGGCTTATTTGGCTATAATTTTTTTAATTTTTA
>OVBW01002190.1:0-12148 GCA_900406355.1 Erysimum pusillum | reverse complement strand
ATTCGGTAATATGGATTTTATTTCTCTCTATAATTTATGGATGGTAGCTTGCGAAATCATAGTGAGTATGAGCTTCACTGTTCGATATACTTCAGGATGCTTTAGCCATTGACGTGTTGCTTGCAAGACTATAGGTGCATACGGTTCGGTATAATCTTTTGGACTGGACCTTTTAAAACACTTAAAATAAAGAGACAAGAGCTAAGACCCCCTTTTGAAAATCTGACCCGTTTAGGTACTGTGAAATTACTAAAGGATTTTTGGGGAGATTCATAACACACATAACTAGTCATATGTTATTCAATCATGAATTTAAAAAAAACTAGTAAAATTTTGGTGTGATTTGAAAATCTACTTTAAAATCCACTGATATTGAAAACATTTTGAGGATTTGATTTTTAATGAGTTTAAGAAATTTTAGAGGATTTACTTAATTTTATTGGAAATTTCACACAAATAGATATACTTATTTAAATAAGTTTCTTTAGTAACCAAAGAAGATTGATATTATTTCTACCAGTATTTTCTTCTAAATATTAAAATTTCAAGTTTAAAACTAAAACACTTTTATAATAACCAACAATTTAATTTAATTAGATTAAATTGTTTTATTTCGTATTTTTAAATATATAATAATGAAAAATATATAAATTAATAAATATATTATTTTCTCAACATTATTTATTTTAAAGAGATAAACTCTACAAGATTTTTTTTTTTTATCAAAATGTTTATTAAGATGGTTGACAAAAATACTTTAAAGATAAATTTAGAAGATACTCTGGTGAGAAAAGAACAAAATCTTAATACAATTAGTGAATAGTTGCTGAAACAAAATATTAGTGAATAGTTATGAATGTGTTTTGTAAACAAAATATTAAGGGTGCTGAGTGTGAATAAAAACAGATTTGAACAGAGACTTGTTTAAATACGTATAACTATTTGTGTAAAATTGTTTAGCTCAAGTCGTTAAGCAATTAAAATATTCTCTCTCATGTAAGTGGTTCGAAACATTAGATTACTATGACATGTAAGCAACTAAATTGTTTTATTTTTGATAAATTGAGGATTTCTATGACATTTTTCTTTTTAATAATATAGCAATTAATAATGTTCAGATTCGCCTAGAAGATACGAGAAAAAAGAAGAAGACACCACTCTGAACCACTCACTACAAGTCTACAAGTCTGCAACAGATAGAATATAGCAATTAATAATGTTCAGATTCGCCNCCTAAAGGAAAACAAACGAGGAAAAAAAAAAAAAAAAAAAGAAGATAACACACCACTCTGAACCACTCACTACAACAGAGAGCTCGAGATTGATTTGGATTTTTGGAAATCAAATCACCATGGAAAAAGTAGAGGTATCAATTCACAAACATCCTTTGTTGCCTTTTACTCGGTTTGATAGGAGTTTTTGTAAGGGATGCCTTCTTGGTGTATCTTATATATACGGAGGCTATCGTTGCAATGAGGCCGAGTGTGAATCTGCGTTTCATAAAGATTGTGCTGAGTCTTCTCCAGAAATTAACCATTCTTCTCATCCCGACCATCCTCTCAAGCTTCGCCGACGTTCCAGACCATCTTCTTGTAGTCGGTGTGGAACTAGTTTTTTCAATGGTTATTTCTGTTTAATATGTGACTTCAAGTTGGATTTACGTTGTGCCAATGGACCAGCCCCACTTCTTACTCTTGAAAACTCCAGTGTTCACGAGCATCCGCTTGAGGTTTTTGGTCGAAACCCGCTTAACACGATCAGGGAAGAGGGAATGTGCAAAACGTGCGACTTGCCAGTTAATTGCAGAAAACTATGTTATAAATGTACTCAATGTGAATTGGTCTTTCATGAGGCATGTGTAAAGTTTTTTCCAGAAGCAAATCACACTTCCCACCCCCAACATCCACTCAAGCTCCTTACATATGAAGCGGTACCCGATTACGCCGACAAGGAATGTCTTCTATGCGGGATTGAGTTTGGTAGAGAACTACAACTACTTCACCACCACTGTGATGTTTGTAACTTCAGCATATGCAGAGAATGTATGAGAAACCCACCACCACTTGGTGTTGTAAGCCCGACAACTCACGAACATGAACTTCATCTTATTCCAAGACGTATCGATTTCACGTGCAATGCTTGTGGGACGCAAGGTGACCGAAGCCCTTATTTTTGTCTTCAATGCAATTTCATGATTCATCGAGACTGTATCGATTTACCCCGCGTTATAAACATCAACCGCCATGATCATCGTATCTCTTACACCCGTCATCTTGGACATGGAAAGTGGACATGCGGAGTTTGTCGTATTAAAGTGGATGGATTCCACGGTGGGTATTCTTGCACCAAATGTTCTAATTATGTTGTTCATTCAAGATGTGCAATAAGTAAAGATGTATGGGACATGATAGAACGAGAGGGTATGCCTGAAGAGCCCGAGGAATCTCCATTCATGGTGATTAATGAGTACACGATAAAACATTTTAGCCATGATCATAACTTACGAATCAACATGGATGGGAGGATTTTACATGAAAGCACACTTTGTAAAGCATGTGTCTTCCAGATTTGTTCAGAACCGTTCTACAGTTGCGAGCAATGTGATTTCATTCTCCACCAAAAATGTGCTAACCTTCCTCGGAAGAAACGACATGTGTCCCACAACCAACCATTGACACTAGACACGAGCTCTAGATACACAAAGTATTGGTGTCATCTTTGTAGCCAAGGTTTCACCGGTTTCAGGTACAAGTCTCGTAATACTTGTCTAGATGTGCGGTGTGCTTCAATTTCAGAACCATTTGCGCATGAAAGCCATACACATCCCTTATACTACAATAAGAATACGTCCAAGTCTTGCTCTGCATGTGGAGAAGAGCGTTATGGTTATAGACATGTCTTTAGCTGTGATGAATGTGACTTTAGTTTGGATTATAACTGTTCTATTTTACCGCAAAAGGTAATTAGGCATAGGTACGACGATCATCCTCTTTTCTTGTCATCTGGTGAAAACAGTGTCGATGGAGAATATTGGTGTGAAGCATGTGAAACAAAACTAGATCCGAAGAAATGGTTCTATACATGTATTGATTGTGGGATCACATTGCATATCTCTTGTGTCGTGGGAGACGTCTCATATATTATGCCAGGTTCGGTAATAAGCTCGAATGTAGAAGTGATATCCAACACCTCTATTTGTAGACCACTTTGCATTGTGTGTAACTATCGATGTAAGCTCCCTTCCATTCTCCAGATTTCTGAGGCAAATAGTGTTATTTATCTTTGTTCTTGGAAATGTTATTCTGCTACTGAATACTTCTCCAGATTTGTAAGGAATCTTTAAATGAATAAGAACTTTGTTTCATTTGTTTTGATGAATTTTATACATATGTTTTTGAGTATACATATAAGACTGACTTGCAAGCTTTACTTGAGTTCAAGTCTCAAGTGTCTGAAAACAAGAGAAGTCTTAGCCTGATAAAATCACTTCTCCCCACTCTGCAATTGGACTGAGGTTACATGTGGCCGCAAACAAGAAAGAGTTACAGGTTCAATACCTCAATATCTGAATATTTGTATTTTGCTTCGAAATCTGATCTTTCTTTGAACAAGTTCGAGGGAAGGGTGCCACAAGTGGCTTTTCTTCAAGCAATTTGATTGGTTCAGGCAACTTCAATGATGTGTTTTAAAGGATTGCTTGGCCTTAAAACAAAATCGTCACTGTTAAAGTTCTGAACCTCCTGAAGCAATGAAAAGCTTTTATGGTGGAATGTGAAACTTCCAAGGGTATAACGCATCAGAACCTTGTGGCACTGGTAACGGTTTGCTCAATCCTCAATTCCCAAGAAAGTGATTTCAAAGCTCTTGTCTATGAGTTCATGTCAAAAGGAAGTTTGGATACGTGGCTACAGCCAGAAGATCTGGAAATGGCAAGCGATCACTCAAGGTCCTTAACATTTGAAGAGAAACTCTAAATAGCAATAGATGTGGCTTCCGTTTTGGAGTACCTTCATGTTCATTGTCATGACCATGTAGCTCACTATTGGCTATGTGGCATCAAGTAAATACTAAATAAACATCTATATGCAATATGCTATATTTAAACTCTGAATTAATCAATCTAAAAGTCTATTGTTTCTTTGAAATATGTGCAAAATATGGAATAGAAGGCAAAACATCAATATAAGGAGATGTGTACAGCTTTGGAGTTCTACTTTTGAAGATGTTCACTGGGAAAAAAACCTATAGACTACTCCTTTCCAAGCGGCTATAACCTTCACAGCTACACAAAGTAGTTTTGGAGGTGGGAGTAAGGTGTTCTGCAGAATATCCTAGGGATAGGACGAAAATGGCTGAAGCAGTACGTGAATTAGTCTCAATCAAATCTAAGTTCTTCAGTTCTAACATGACTATTATGGGGACATAGTGAATGTATTTCTTCTTCTGCTTCAACGAAACAGAGAGACTACTGTATTGCAAGAATTGAGAATCTTACTTATTATATTAATAAAGAACATTATAAAATCACTGTTTTTGCTTCCATCTTTGGTTTGTTTGTTTCTAACTACTGTCTATATTTTTTTTAATATATATACATTAATAGACAAACCGGCTAATCAGTTATATCGACCAAGTTTCAGTGTAATGTAACTACAAGATGTCAAGATCTAACAATGTGATGGTATATTACAGATAACAGAAGATAATATACAAAAAATGTCCATAAGAATGCAATGGCTCGCTCACACGATATATTTATATATAGGCCGCAGAAACAATCGTTTTCAAAGTATTGGAAAAAAAATGATCACAAAAAATAAATAATTATTTTCACAGTTATCTTGAAAAAAAAAATTCATGGTTTTTTACTAACAACTCAATTTTAGGATTTCTTACAAAAATTGTAATTCTATAATTTCTTAAATTTTCAGAAATTAATTGTGAAATGTTATCGGACGGTTCTCAATAAGATTATCCTCGAGGGTAATAGCTTTAGGAAGATCACGTTTCATCGCTCTTCGCCTAAAGCTAATTCAATCGCCCGGGAAATAGTGAATAGTGTCACGCGAGACGGATGTTTCCGATCATATCTTTCCATCAGAGGCTCTGCTTGGTTGCATACGCGCATCGAAGAGGAGATTAGTGGCTCTTAGTTACTATTGTTTCAGTTTATGCTCTGTTTTTCTGGTTCTTGTATTTGAGCCTCTGGCTCTCAAACGTTCTCAATTTTTAATCTCAGATGACAAAAGAAAGACTGTGAAATCACGAAGACAATACTTTCGTCGTGATAAATGAAAGTAATTAGACAGTAGCCAACTAAATATTTATGTTTACAGTTTTTTGTTTTTAGTTAATATTAGGACATGTAATAAGTCTTTATGCACTAATGTATCATGTGTCAGATTGAGCTTTTCGACTTTTTTTAATATGTATGATTTAATGGCATAAAAGCGTTGTTGTGAAATTTTCTACTCTTTGGGTTCAAGTTTTGTGATTGCTTAAATGGTTTGTGATTGCTTCAAGTTTGATCTCACAATGCATTGGTTTTATTCATATACCAGGATGTGTGTGTATTTATCTCGTCTTACGGATTATGCATTAATACATTGCTTCAATCAATGATTTGTCCACTTAGATGAAATGATTAAATTAACTGGCGAGAGTTTAGCTTTTTGCCCCACTGCAGAAGAAAGCTAAGAGTGGAAAAAAGCTTCTTTAGTGTTTCCTTCAACATCATCCAATTTACATATGTATGCATGTATTCACTTGTTCACCAAAATCTATTATTCTATCTGCCTAAGCAGTAGCCATTTGGACTTTAGGAAAAACTAATGGTTTTACTTTTACAAGGTACAAAAAGGCTATAACTAAAATGGTTTAAATTAAAAACAAAGGAGAGTGTTTGAAAAAAATATATATACATATAGGGGAGTAACTTGTTTCAGATTTTCAGACAGAAACCCCTATTTTTTTTTTTAAATATTAAAACATACAAACAGATTAATTTAACTTTAAATTTTTAGCTAGCTTATTTATAATGGGAATAAAAGAAATACAAAATTTGGGAATAAATAAAAGAAGGTTTATTTTACTCCATAACCAAAATTTTATCTTTTTATTTTGTAAATAAGTTGGCAGAAAAATCATAAATATATAGTTTAGTTTTAACGTGTGATACAAGAAAATAATTTGATATCACGTAAAATAGTATATTATTAGATAAAATAGAATGATATATGTTAAAAACATGCGTTAAATCTATGTAATTGATAAAATAAGCGTAATAAATAAATGACTTGTTAATAATTTGCTATTTGTCTTTTTTACAAATAATAAAATTAAAATTTGACTATCTAGGACATATACCTGTGAAAAGAATTCAAATCTTTTTTTTTTGTACAACAAAGAATTCAAATCTTAGTCTAGAGAGAATTTTCATCACTCTAATGCTATTGAAACACTACCCTTGGTTAAACAAGTGAGCCGTAACTTCTAAAGGTTTTTAAATTACGAACCTTCCTCTACTTTGTGATACACTATTGCATTAATTCTGTTAAATATTTCAATTATATATGTTTGACGATGTCAGAAAGGGTTTGAAAAAGGTGAAAGATTGCTTGAGGTTGGAGATAGTATTAATTTAGAAACCGACCACACATTAATCATCATTAAAATATATATTGTTTTCAAAACTAACTTTCTTATTCCTCTCCAATGAAAAATGTCAAGGAGACTTGGAATGGCTAATTCAAATGATGGTTCGGTTAGCGTTGAGAAAAATCAAATGAAAACCGAGCTTTCATGAGCTGGACTGTGTTTGGTTTACCATTTTACTTTAGCTTTCAAGTTTGTAGGATATTTTTATCAGTTGTAGGAGAGTTATAAAATTATATCAATATCAATAAAAAAATTTACTTCTAACTAATAAAAATAGTGTAAAAATTTAAACTCTAAACTCCGTAAATTCTCAATTTTTATAGTTAATAAAATGATTTCTATTGTTGACAAAAAAATAAATTATATTGTTTGGTTAGGCAGGATCTTGCCAAACATCACCAAAGACTTGAAAAAAAAAAAAAACTTCTTAGACTAGATCTCTATCTATAATCCCGTAGAATCATAAACCAATCTTAAAACTTTCCACCAAAAAAAAAAAAAAACCTAATCTTAAAACTGGAAACAAAAATGGTCTAATTTCATTATTATAGTCTTTTCTAATTATTCCTATATATCTTAAATTTAAAAGAATGTAAATGAATCCAAGAATGGTTGAATTAAAAAGTATCGTGTAAAAATTATCAAAATGACAGCTAAAAGGTTTATATTTAGTTTTTTACATTGATTTTTTTTTTTTTGTCAACTCTACATTGAATTTCTATTAGCTAAAAAAAAAAAAAAGAATTACTATTAGGTATTAAGTTTATTTAAAATGATAATACCATGAAAACTAAAGTAAGACTAGATAACACTAACATTAAATGGAACTGGGAAAGTAATAAATTGAATAACACTTTAATTTGAAAGAAGAACTATAAATACTCAATAGTCAATCCAATAATAGTTCTTGAATAACATAATTAAATAAAAGTACCATTTTATAGAAAAGTTCAATTATTTCAAAATTCAGCTAATGTCTTTAATCCTATAGCTCAACTCCGGTTTGGATCCGGTTATAGTAAACAAAACCAAGCTAAACCGAACCATGTGATGAAAAGTTTCGTACTTTTTATATAACCCCACAATGTGTCTTTCTTCTCGCTGTCTCTAAAATCTAAGAGAAGGTGCAAAAATAATATTAAATACACTTTCTGAATTCTGCGACGAACGCGGAAAGCGAAATTGGAAAAGAGAAGAAAAGCCCCACACCACCATCAACGTAAAGGGAAACCCAAAAAGTCGGAGAAGAAAAGAAAAAAAAAACCAATCTTTTTTTCTGAGTCGCTTGCACGATCTCTGAAAACACCGACCCAGAAGTAAAGGATTCAGCTTTTTTTCTCTGAATTCGCCATTGATTAAGTCATTATCTATGAAAAAGTATTGAACTTTTTTTATTTCTATTGAACCAGTTCTCAAATCAGGTGAAATTATTTCATTGCTTTTTTTTTTTTACTTTTTGAGATCAAAATGATTTTTTCTGTTCGTGCAAGACATTTTAATCGGTAATGTGAATAGTTTTTCTTATAATTCTGAGGTTTATTTGTGTTTGCAATTTCATTTTTTGAATAGAAACGTAAAATATGGATCTTATGCTTATCTTTTGGGTTTGTTGATGCTTCAAGATGAAGCTTTGCTTTATATGTTATTCATTTGATTTTTTAAAAAATTAGAGAATCATTGATGCTACGTTGCATTCATGACATTGTTTGCTTAGTTTTCGAATAAGTTCTCAGTTTTATACATGTTGTTGAAGATAACTTATTATTCTCTCTGTTTGTTTATCAGATAAACAAAGATCCAAGCTTGCTTAACCAAATTTGATAGGTATGTTCTTTGCTTTTCAGTGCTAAGAGTTGTTTTAAGTTACAGAGTAAGGTTTAGTTTTTGGCATTTTGTGGTGGATTGGATAAATTATTGTTGCTCGCTCCTTATCTTATAACATTTCCTATTTTTAGTTGATGGCTAAAAACTTTGTGTTTAGATCTCTTCACTGATCTGTTTTTGAGTTGTCTACCCTCTAAAATCACAAAGAAATTGCAAAATTAGATGGCTATATTGAGCAGCAACTCTTGCAGGAAGTAATTTGTATATATATGATCTCATATGTGTTTGTATATATATGAAGTAGTGATTATGTTATGTTTGAAATTATGAACAGGTTGTTGTTGTCTCTTTTTGGTGCTACTTGATGGATGAAGATGTTGTGAAAACCTTTGGAACGCCTGAAATGATGAATACGGAAGATGGTTATAAGGCGAGTGGAGACTCTACAGGGAAAGCAATGGCTTCAAAGTCTAAAGAGAAAAAGATCCCTCATTACCTCAGAGCATCGACTGGTTCTTGTCATGATTTGTGCAAGTACGGGAAGAGGCAGATACCTCTGGAGAAACCATGGCGTTCGACTACTAAAAAGATCTTCAAGAAAGCTCTTGATGATGATTTGAACGAAACTTTGAAGCCGGGTTTGTCTAAAATCAAGAAGGTAATGGAAGTCAAGAAAAAAACGGTTGGTGATGATTCTTCTGAGGTGATAAAAAGAGAGGTTGTGAAGCATCAAGTGAGTGGTGTTTCTAATGGGATGAAGAAGCCAGAGGTATTGATAATATCATCTGGTGATGAAACTCCTGTGAAGCTGATTAAGAAGAAAACGCCATTAAGTTCCAAACTTAAACCTTCACCAGATTCAGGATCTCGTTCATCAGGAAATGGTGATGCCCTGAAGCCGAAAGTCTTAACGAAATCTTATTCAGCACTAGCAACGTCGAAATCTAAAGTAATCCATGAGCAAGTTGTTGCTCCACCAGTTCTGAAATCCAAAATGGGGAAAAAAAGTGGAGGGAAAGACGAAGATGCGAAGATAAAAAAGGCCCCAGTCGCCTCCAGAGTTGCTGCAAAAAAGGGTCAGGTGACTCCAAGAGCTTCTCTTTCGCCAAGATTAGGAGTAAGACTAGCCGGAAATTCAAGTTTGAGAAAGAGTCAGAGCTTAAAGGCTGGCTCTTCCTCCTCTTCTCGACCAAATCAGAAACCAAAACATGTAAATCGCACTGATGAATCTAAGAAGCAGTTGGAGGATTATCCAGTTGAGGAGAAAACATTGCATGTTGTTGAAATGGAAACAACGACCAATGTCGTCTCTGAAAATGATCAGAATCTGCAAGGCTTTGTTGAACCTCTTCCTCCTCTTCCGCCGACCCAATCAACTCAAGAAGATGATGAGTGTACGGTTTCAGAAACAGAGGAGTGTGAATGCACTTCAGGAAGCTATGAAGAAGCTGACAGCGCAGAAGAAGAGATTGGAATGTCCAATGGAGAGAAGAAACCAAGAGCGGCGAGAAAGGAGGGTGATTCTGCAGACGAAGCTGCTCGGAAGTTACGTTTCAGGAGAGGAAAAGTTGTGGATGCTGAAACTGTGGGTGAGAGTGCAAGGAAGCTCAAGTTTAGAAGAGGAAGGGGTCAAGGGGAAGACAAAGCGCAAGATGCACAAGTTAGGAGAAGCTTTAAGAAGAGGGAAGATATCAAAGAAGAAGAAGTCGATGAGGACGGTGAAAAAGTTGTGTTGAGGCATCAAGATGTGCAGGAGAAAGATGCACAGGGACTGCTCAACAATGTCATTGAAGAAACAGCGAGTAAACTTGTTGAAGCTCGAAAAAGCAAAGTTAAAGCTTTGGTTGGTGCTTTCGAAACCGTCATTTCTCTTCAAGAATCTAAACCTCCTGCTAACTCTGGTATGTGCATTGGGCATGAGCAAAGCTAACATTGAACCATTGAATTCTCTAGGAGTAGTTGATTTGGTTTTGGTTTTGTGTTGGTCTGCAGAAACTGGTAATCTAGATTGAGCCGGTTTCGGTTTTGCTAAGCTTGAAGAAGATTGATGCTGCTTCATCCAAAGTTAAAGGATATGTCTCAGCCAAAGCTTTGTGAATAATACTAGATGGATTTGGGTTTGTGTTTGGTTTTGGTTCTTCTAGACCGGTTTGTTGGTTTTCATTTGATGTTTCCAGTTTATGGTTCGGTTTGTATAGAAAAAGTCTGGTTTGTTTTTTCATACATTTGTTGTTGCTTTTTTCCTTCAACCTTGAGAGAAGCACTTTCTACTGGTTTTCTTTTTACATAAACCGGATAGTAAACCGTAATTTCTGTTTTTTGCATTGCACCGGTTCTTATTGGTTTTATGAACAAATTGACACCGGTTCTTAAATTTCTCATTTCTTTTAATTAGTCAACATCTTCTCCCACTTTTTCATTAAAATTCAGCTATAATGAAGACAAACAACAAACAAGTAGATGAAGTTAATTGAAGTTTCCATTAATTAAACACTCAATAGTACGTAATTATCAAACGCGCCGTTACCGTTAACGGTCAACATAACGGATTCCAAAGTCACCAACTCTTCTTGAAGAAAGATAAGCTCCATCCAAGCAAACGGATTAGCTACACCGTACACCTTACCGTACCTGAACACAGCCCACAGTCGCAAGAAAAAAAAAAAAAAAATTTAGGAAACAAAGCAGATTTGCTTCTTCTCGATTCTTTCTTTGCATGCATTGCTCATCAAAAATTCCTTTCTGGGTTTTGTTGGGAAAGAGCTGTATTACTTGAAATGTTGAATCTTTACTTTTTATCTTTTTCATTTTTGGTCAAATTTTGTGCTCTCGCCAGAGCAAAACCCTAATCTCACTGTAATCTCTCATTTCTTACTCAAAAGTTTCACACTTTATAAGCTCTTGGTTCTTCAGGGAAGATAAAGATTGGTGTAGATTAAGGTGAGATTCTGTTCCCATTGTAGGAATTTTCCGGGAGAATCATTGTTCAGGAATAGAAATTGAATCATCTTGGGGTTAGGGTCTTCAATGGTTTAATCGTAATTTATGTAAATTTGTATTGAGAAATGTATAGATAGATCTTTAAAGGTCCAAGTTTTACTTAATTAGGTTGACTTGTGAATAAATTTGATTTCTTAAGCTGTTTTATATATAAAGAATGCATCCTTTGATTTGGGTATAGTTTGCATTTTTGAGCTCGTGATTTGGTCAGCTTAACTATTATAATGCATTTGTTCAATGAAAATTGCAACTTGTGTTGTCTTATCTAATGACTAGTTTTTTCGATATGCTTGTTTTGCTAGGTTGAGAAAATGATAATAGCAAAGCAATACCGTTGTATTCACTCGGCGTCTTGCCATTGCAGGAAAGGACATCTAAGTGAAGAAGTATTGTTTCTTATGGTTCAGCATTTAAACTGGAACCCTAATGTAATCGCAACTCTATCTTGTGTTTGTAAATGGTTTGATGATCTCGCTAAGCGGTTACTATGGAAAGAATTCTGCAGAGCTAGAGCGCCTAAGATGATGTCTGACCTTCAATCTAGTGGTAGCCATAGTGTTGATGGGAGTTGGAGAGCACTAGGGAAACTTTTGATTTACTGCTCAGGTTCAAGCAAAGGTGGACTCTTTAACGATGTTCAAATTTCCGGTCATTTTGTTCACAGAAC
>OVBW01002189.1:0-12576 GCA_900406355.1 Erysimum pusillum | reverse complement strand
AAATCTTATCATTAGTCTAAAACTTGTTTATTAGAATAATTTACTAGTAATGTACGTATTAGTTAGTTCATAACTCATGATGTCTCAACTCTCGAGTGAGTGCCGACAATGTTTTGACAACAATTAAATGTTGTTTTGTTTCTGTGTTCTGTTCACACTCCATCTAAATATATAAGATGTAGAAAATGTTTGTCAAAGGACTCAAACCTAACCTTCTGATTATTTGAAACGCATACTGATATTTAAAGAAAAGCTGTTCGTTGTCATGCTAAGTTAAATACAGTAATAAAATTGGCTGCTTAACCAGCTAATAAAGACAATTATAATATTGCCCATCTGAAAATAATAATCCCCTGTTTGCATCTGCAAGAAAGAGAACAAAAACAACAACTCAATCAATAAACTACAAAAGTCAATCCCCTGTTTGCATCTGCAGGAAAGAGAACAAAAACAACAACTCAATCAACTTACCAAAGGAAGTTTTTTTTTGCTTTACCAGACTTCTTCAAAAGACTCAAAACCGGTTGAGAAAGCTGAGCTGATTTAAGTGCATCTACCTCATCCTCTAGAATGGTGATAGATGCTTCTATCACCTTCAGCTTCCGGTGACGAAAGTCTCGGTCTCTGTCGATCCTTGCCCTTGCATCATCATCTAGTTGCTCTTGTAATATCGCATGGTCAGCATCACGAATTTCTCGCTCAAATTTTTTTTTTTCTTCCGTTAACTCCTTTGATTTAGCCTCAACTAGAGTAAGAACTGAGCTTAGTCCCTTGTCTTTTCTCTTTTGAAGCTTTTTTCCAATCCAATCACACATCCTGTACACAGCTGCAAGGGTTGAATAGTAAGGTCACAAAGTTTTTGCAGTTGCAGAGAACTATGACAAGTGATATATGCAGAGATCACTATTGACCCAAAACATCAAAATGAAGTAGGATCACTGAGACTTCATTCTATCTATTGACCTTAACAGAAGCAGACCTAAGAAATTCAAACTCTGGAAAATCAAACAAACATCAAAAACAAAATCAAAATCGTTAGTTATTATCCTATGTTCAGTTTTGAGAAATATATGAAACAGGTTTAGTTAGACATTCTATCGAACAAGTGATATGCAGAGATCACTATTGACCCAAAACATCAAAATGAAGTAGGATCACTGAGACTTCATTCTATCTATTGACCTTAACAGAAGCAGACCTAAGAAATTCAAACTCTGGAAAATCAAACAAACATCAAAAACAAAATCAAAATCGTTAGTTATTATCCTGTGTTCAGTTTTGAGAAATATATGAAACAGGTTTAGTTAGACATTCTATCGAACAAGTGATATGCAGAAATCACTATTGACCCAAAACATCAAAATGAAGTAGGATCACTGAGACTTCATTCTATCTATTGACCTTAACAGAAGCAGACCTAAGAAATTCAAACTCTGGAAAATCAAACAAACATCAAAAACAAAATCAAAATCGTTAGTTATTGCTATCAAAACCATCCTGTGTTCAGTTTTGAGAAGTATATGAAACAGGTTTTGAGATTGAACCTTCAGAAGTTCAGAGAAGAGGAAGGAACCTTGACTGAAACCTTCAGGAGATTAGAGAAGAGCTAGGGTTCCGTAGAGAAAGCACAAAAAGAGCCAGTCCAAAGAATAAGATGAAATAGGATAAATAAACATGGATTATAACGAAAAGATATACTAAAACCATTAATCATACCAAAATTGGGTTGGCCTTGCAGGAGAGCCCGTGTGCATGTGTTCAATTTTACCAATTGATTGAGGTGGTTTACCTGAATAAACCGGAACTGACACTCAAGTTAAAATTGGACAAAAGGCACGAATAATAAAAAGATTACAAGTACGGCATAAGAGGGTATTACTCCAAACTTCATCTCAATGGATGCTTTGGACGCTTCACATACTCTTATGGTGAGAAACCATCAAGTATTTGCAAGGATCTTGAATCCCTTATCTGCTCTAGTAATTGCAAAAAAATTCTCTCAATCGGGGGTAAATTCATATACCATCAGTAAAGCAACAGGCTCGGGAATAACGAAAGATTATATAACTACTAGCAACCAAGAGGAATAGCCGGATCTAAGGAATAACGAAAGATTATATAAATACCTCTTGCCAGAAGATTTCTATTGTCCATGTCCCAGAAATAAGAATGACGTACCTGCTTCCATCAGCATTGTTGTACACAACTCTCGTGGAGAGTGGTAAGCTACAAGAAATTGAAAGGAACATTTTCAGGTCTTCATGAACAAGAGATGCCCGTACCTGAAATAGTTTCATGCAGTCATTCACACAGCCTACATGAGCATCAATCTAATACAATGACAAGACAAGAAACTTAGTACAACTGTACTAAAACGACGTCTACTCATGCCTCGAGGTGTTGGCATAAGTCCGCGCCTTGGTAGGCATAAACATGGATCAGATGTTTAGTAAAAGAAAACCCTGTACATGGAACATGATACACCTATTTCTTCGAAACATATTTAAGGCGTAGCTGTAACGAGAACATCCTCTATATACCATACCAATCAAATTTCCATCTGGGCTCCATGCTACACAAGTGACGGATATCGATGGTTCTTTGACAGTACAACCCTGGGAAGAAAATTGATTGAGTGAATATGTCATCAGCGGACAGAACAAAACATAAATCACTGGAGGCTGCAGTAGTTTAGCTAGAAATCTTATCGTAATCAGGAGAATAAGAAACGACAAAGTTTTCAGGACAAAAGGCCAAACCTGGAGATCACAGAGCAAGCTGCCATATTTCATATCTTGAAAAGGCTCTGCGGCAACCTTCTCTCTGAATCCAACTTCTCGCAAGGTGACGCAGCAGGATGAGAAAGTGCCGGATATGTGACCTGCGATTTGAAAAAGAAGAGCCATATGCTCAACATCAAAGATTACAGAGCAACAGGATTTTTCTTTCGCTTAATAAACAAGGCAGTTACCTCGTGTTGGCAGTTTGTGGCAGACAGTTAACCTCTCATGAGTTGCCGTGATCAGCATTTTGATAATCCATCAATCCTAGAGAAGCTGACGGTGCCCGAGGATGTTTGAGCACATCAACTGTTGTGAAGAAATACAGCAACATGATTTCAGGTCTAAGGTTACACTCATTAAACAACTCCTCTAATATGACAAATAAAACCAAAAAAAAAAAAAAGACACCGTTACATCAAAATACTTGGGACATGAAATGTACCATGATAAGGCTGCATAGGAAATAAAGAAGCAGCCACAACAGAAGGTGGAACTGATGACGAAGGATTTGCGTTTGCAATCCAAATCCATCCAGCTAAAGCATTGGAATTAGGAGCCGGAGCAGCACTAGGTTGAACAGGCTGCACAGATATAGCGGTTTCATCAACTCTCAAAATCTAAACATTAGGTAATAGTAACAAAATAGGTGGAAGTAAGTAAATTATCCTACTCCACCATGTGCTCCAAGAATAATACAAAGTTTGAAGGTCTTGCGAAAGCGGCAACTGGAAGGTTCACAGGCGGGGGTGCACGAGCACCGTTTGCTGCAGAAAAAGAGTGATCCAGGAACAATGTGGAATGTTCTGGTGTATGAATTAGGCCTCGGATTATGACATAGCTGGTTCTGCCGATTCAAGCTGGAAAAATAAAAAAAGCATCAAACACTAAGATAAGAGACAAAAAGATAGAAAAATGACACGGATCTTAGTTCACCTTCGATGGATCCAAAGTTGGCAGACGGGGAAGCTTTGAAAGTGAGGAGGAAGGCTAGCTTCTCTCGAAACAACCAATTTCGTCAACTCAGTATAAAGAGATTGTCCTGGTTGATTTTGTATCACCATATTTGGACAATTGTTCATCTTCCCTATGAAAATAATAATCACACTCTAAAGTGAGAGCCTTTAGGGAGTTCAATTATATATACATATATTTTTTTGGACAAAACAAAAATGACGCAAATGATTAAGCAAGAACACCAGTCTAAAAACTGGAGCAACAATTTAANTTAAAAAAAAAAAAAAAAAAAAAACAAAAAAAAGAGTTAAGAAAAATCATTACCGATCTAGATCTCAATTCAGAGGGTATCAATTATTAGTGAAGCCTGAAATCGGTTCTTCTCCACTTGGCCCCACTCTCCAGCAAGAGCTTCTTCTCTTCAAAGAAACCAGATCCCTTCTCAAGCCTACACATGGATCAAATTCAAAGTCATCCAAACAAATCTAACCACCCAAACAGAGAAAAATCTTTGGCAAGAAAAGCACAACTTACATGTGGACAGATTCCTTGAACTTGTCTTCATCCAATCTAAGAACTAAAGAATTATAAAAACTAACTCTCTCTCTCTCTCTCTCTCTCTCTCTCTCTCTGCTCAGAGACGTCATGGAATTTGGAGATCTGGGTATTTCATGAAAGACGGGTGTGTAGGTCAAAGTTCTCAAATCGACTAGAGCGTACTTGGAATGGTTTTCTAGGGTTTTCCTCAAAAGAGATAGAAAATTTAATTTTTAATATGTTTTGTATATATATTTTATTTTCTTTTTTGGGTAAGAAAGAAAAAAGTGATGTCAAAAATAATGAAGTACGACCTGTTTTCTAATAAGTTATTTAGCTTATTTTTTTTTTGGTGGAATAAGTTATTTAGCTTATCAAGATAAGCCATCCTCAGTTTTGTCTTTTTTTCTTTTCTTTTCGACCACTCAGTTTTGTCCTGTATGGGTTTGCTTTAAGCTGCTATTAGCCCCAGTAAAGTATTTTAATTTTATTAAAAAACTTTTTCTTTTTTTATCCCTATCCTTAATTCCTTATGATCATCAACGCTACCAAAACTGTTTAATGAAACTACTCCTATTGGAAGAAAATGTAGAAAAATTATCACAACTTTGATAGTAGTATTGAACAAGATTGGGAAACGACCACATTACAGAAGCCATCAGCAACAACCAGACAAATCCCAATAATAATGTTTCCTCCAACGAAAAGAAAATCCCTGACAACATGTCACTACTGCAGCTTGTATATCAGATTTTTGTCTTGTTTTCGATATGCAACTTCTCATATTGACCATGAAGCTTTTCGAGAACTTCAACCGCTTCTCATGTTTGCACATCCAAAAGGAAGGAACAAGCAGGCTTGACTGCACCTACAGCCTGGAGAACTTCTAACAATGGTTACAAGATTTGAATGAGTTTTGTGTCACTTTACCCACCTACATGGATTTTGGACCCGTCAAGTCTGTACCTAATACGCTTGCCAACAATCTCTGCAGGCTTGTTCAACGTCATCAAACATGGCTTCATGAACTGATGTCAAAGTGCGGTTGCGTGGTCTTTTTGGCAGCAGAGCTTTTCTTAGGCGGCCTTAGAATCCTTGTTCTTGCAATTAATTAAGATCACATCCTAACGACAAACAAACAATGTGATCAGAGTGTCATATCAAATGCGGAATAAACATTTTAAGAAAGGTTAAGCACTCAAATCTTAAGTGATCAATCCAAGGGCATGCCCAAGACTCTCAAAACTACAGACTACAGTGATCAATCCAAGCGCATGACCATACCCAAGACTCCTAGAGTGCTAAACTGCCTCGTAGAATATAGATTCACAATGTAAAGGCAAAAAATGACCAATCTGTAGGTAAATTTCATATTCACCTTTCCACTGAACTTCTTTCCAAGTTCACGAACAAGCCTGAAATAAATCTTCCGACCCGTAAGTCTTTCTCAATCTGTTGGGAACAATTGATAACAACTGCCTTGCGTTCTCCAGAAACATTAACTTAACTACAAAACTGAAAAGACAGATAGCATTGTAACTGAGGATAGAACATAAAAAGAAAAGTTCAAGTTTCAGCAACTCTAATCAATCATGGAAGCATAAGCTAAGCTAACTCAGTATATAGATCATCTAGCTCGGAGAGATCAGCACCATTGCTCAGAACACACAGCTTAGCACCTCTTTGACTATAGCTCTGAACATCAAAGAACAGTCGCAAACATAGTGAGAATAATAAACTTGAGAACCAAAGAGATTAAAACACTGTTCTAGAAAATGCTCGCGTACTGAGAAAGAAACTCTTGATAGGAAGATGATCGATGTTGCCATTGAGAGAGAAGCGTTTTGGACGTATGCAGAGCTTTCGTATCGAAATTCACATTCCGATTTTCGAAGCAAACCTCGACCGGAGACAACTCAAAAAATAGTTCAAGCCCTGTTCTTCCTCCAGCATTATTATCACCTTCTTCTTTACAACGACGCACTCTGGAGACAAACGTCATGAATTCTTGCTGTTGTCTGTCTAAATCAATTGTCTTTGTGATCAGAAAATAAGCAACGAACGCCTTTTTCTCCTTCTGTGAATCACTGTTGAGCCACATTTTATCATCGCCAAGTGAAATGGCTGTCTCGTCTTGTTGACCTCAGTTTCCGGGCTCGCGGGTTACTTTGGATATTTGATTGCATCAGCTAGAGAACTCTGCTTCAGGCGAGAACTCTTGTTCTGAATTGAGACATCCCCTACGGAACTGATGGAGTGTGATGAGAACTGGAAGTGGAAGAACAGGACCAACGAGCTCAACACCAAGTTGCTCATTCTTTGACCATTGACTACTCCGGCTTGAAGGTTTCCTTAACAAATAAGAACTCGAGAGACTGTTTCTTCTTGTCTACCAGAACATCTTCAAACTCAGAGTAGTAAGTAGTTGGAGAATGCAAGCAACAAAATCTCTATAGGTAAGCTTGACCAGGTTTCTCTCAATGCAGTGTCAAAAACTTTTGTCGGTGAACTGATATTCTCAAAGACTGCGGTTATGCTAGACGAAGATCTCTCTCTACCAACTCCGCATATCTTCAACTTCTGACGTAACTCCTCATGGCAGATTAAGCTAAAAGATTTACTCTTCTGCAAACCTGATGATTTTGTCCTCATCCTTGAATGCAGAAACCCAGCGAGCATCCCTTTTGTGTGAGCAGAGAGATACCAGAGTTCGAGCACAGAACTTGACTGCTTCAAGCTTCTCCGAGGATGTTAACCGAATCAAAGTAAACCCGGTAGATTGATCTGATGACCCAAGTGGAAGGTACTTGTTTAATACGCCAAAACCGAGAACAAGAACACTCTTTTCTGCCAATCGATCCACTCGGGAAGAGACTCCTTCACTATCACTTCTCTAGATGCAAAATCTCTACATCTACACTTTTCGACAGGTAAGCGTAGATTGTGTGGAAGCTACCACACATAAACATCTCACATTGCAATTTGCAGAGCTTCTGTCAATTACAAAGACTGCATCAGAGCGAGCAACGATATATATCCCAAGTCTCCAACACATCCTAACCAAGTCCTATTATTCACTGATTTCCCTTGACCCTCCCACGAGACATTCAATTTGCAACCTCTAAATCTACTGCAATGCCTCTGATTCAAATCAAACAAAAAGACATCACCGTTCTCTAACAAGACTAAACACTCTCCAGAAAGATGATAGCTCCAAGAAGCGCTCGTAATCGAACATCTCTTAAACCGCTTAAGTCCGAGATAGCTCAAAACCGGCTTACCTTGACACAGTACCAATGAATCGAATACAATGAATAAACCAAAACGTATCCCATTTCGCGTGAAGAAGAACACTTATACGCTCCAAAGTCACAAAGCGGTTGCACCAAAATCTTCAAAATTCGAGGAAATAATATCTCAGCTGCCACAAAAACGTCACCTTTGTCCAAACCCATGACCCGTAAACCACCAGAATCTCCAGTAGAAAGCAGCAGGAACCCAATCTGATCGAGATTAGTCCCTGTGGGTAAAAACACCAAGGCTGAATTCTTATACAGGTCATGCAAGAGACAACAAATTGTGATATAAGCAGAGATGGATGAGCGTGATTCTTTTGGTAAATGGCACAGGAACTGGATACACATTGTAGTTCTCATTCTATGCTATCTGATTCACAGTCGTGTGATTCGCAGCTTTTGACATACTGTGGCAGAGAACTCATGCTATCTGATTCACACTATAGAGCACTCATGCTCTTTCCACACAATGAAATCAGAGAAATATATAAGGTTATATCGGGAAATTGTGGCAGCAGACATACAGAGGTGAAGCTAGAGATTACATAAACATACACGCAGATCCCAAAGGTGCAGACACACGCTCTTACACTTACAAGGTATGCTACATAATTGACGCATGCTTTGCTATGTAATTACTGTTAATAATGTGGCTAACTGTTAGGTTTTTTTATGCAGACAGTTTATACAGAACTTAAATTGAGAGGAATTTGAAGTGCTAGTCAAAATCTAATGGCGCCTTTGGAGAAGTAGATCGCACGGAAGTAATCCATAGTCTCGCAGTGACAATTAATTGATCTCTTATCAATAGATTTATTTGCTTAACTTCAAGTTAAACCACAACCAAAGAGTGACCAGTTGATGGTTTTCAACTCTGGATGCCTAAAAAACACGAGCAAAGTTTCATTGAACAAGAGAAGCTAGAAACTGAAAGAAGATGACCAATATAAACTAAGAGAAAAAAAAAAAATGGGAGATTAGATGTAGAGCTTTTTCGGTCACCTCTTTTCCTTTTGCTTCCAGCTCGTTTGATTAGAGCGAGCTTAACTTGGAGCGTAATTAAGAATAGCTGGCCAACATACTGTTATATCATCTACTTCAGAAACGACTATTGTTAGAGCCTTCATGTTCCTCCCCAACAATGTATATCATGTCACCGGAATTGGTCCCCTCTTCAATGTCGAACCATCTCTGACAAATCAGGACGACTTTCTTCTCCTCTCACTGTCCAAATCCAATGACAAGACCTTGCTCCACAAGACCGCTTTGGTCTCATCAATCATATTTTTCACCCATATCTCTCAGTCTTGGAACCATATTTGCGCCGCTGTAATAACACGGAAAGCTTCTCTTCTCTAACAAGATAAAGAATCGTGGCTACAAAACTATCACACTGATAGGGAAGAGGCACAGGATCGGATTTCTCAGTTGAAAAATCAAATTTGAGCAAAATCTGGTTCCTGTTTCATCTCTTGCACAGCGGTAAATGTTTCCATTTAAAGAGACGTTGTGACTAGAGTATCCAAGGTTCCAGCCTAGAGAGACATCATAATCAAGAATCCTCCATGATACAGAGTGAAAGTGAAAGTCGTAGATCTCCGAATCATTTATACCAAAAAAATAGCTCTACTGCATGATTTGCTGCTGTCTTGGGAGTAACCCTTAGCAAATGTGAGGCCTTCCTTGAGACGATCACCGGCTTGGATCCACCTGGTGTCACGGGTAAAAGGGTTCCAAACCACGATTCTAGATTCCTTGGATAAAAGACAAACCGTCGCAGTGAAAGACTCGAGATATATGGAATCGATACTTAGGACGCCGATCGAATAGTTCAAGAGCTCTTTTGAACTCTAGAATTTGATCGATTCCATGGAGATTGACGCTAATCAGACAAATACTCTAGTCCTTTGTGAGCATGAAAGGTAGAAACTCCTTTGCGGCTTTATCACAATGCTTTCTCGCGAATTCCTTATCATCTTTGAATAAACGGTTCCTCCACGCTTTGCAAGTAGATCGTAAACGTTTCAGAGATGTCGCCGGAACGCGACATAGTATCTATCTCCTCCACCAAATCCCCTGGAATCTCCGGCGTCGTCATTTCTCTGTGGTTAGTAACCGGGTTTCGCTTAATTGGTTATGAACAATTAATTTAATATTTGAACTAAACCGGATATAACTGATACACTCAAATACTTATGTTTCCTGCAATTTTTTTTACATCTGACTAGAGTGTCAAATTTTTAATCGGTTATATCCGGTTCCAACTTCCAAGAAGACTTTCACACAGGATATTAACGGTTTAACGACACTTAAAAGATTTGGATGAGGATTCTTTGTATGAATATCATCAGCAGATTCTTCTGTCATAAACTTCTTCTTGGAACTTATTAAACTGTGATTTCAATGATCAAAGAGTTAAACAAAAAAAACTTCTCTGAAAATTAATATAGAAGGGAAAGAGGAATCGAAAGTGTTTTGTTATATAATCGAAATTCTAGGAAGTTTCATCACCAAAACAAACCCATTCATAATTTATCTCTCTCTGGGAAATAACAATATATAGATAGAGCTACAAAAACAAGTTTAGAAGAAACAAAATCGCCTTGTATTTTTTGTGATGAGAGCTTTATCCTGCAATGCTTCAGTCCCTCTTTTCTTGAGATTTTCCATCAAAACCAACTGTTTCACAAAATGGGGAAAATAGTAAGAAAAAAGGTGTGGAATTATTAGTTAGGCCCTTCAATGTAGGCAAAGTTAGAAGAAAATGCCTTTAAAAACCTCTTACCTCTTGAAGAAGAGGCGGCCGCCAATTCGCATAGTAGTTAGCCCTTTGTTCATACTTCTTCTTACTTTCCATATGATCTGAAGCAGTTACATTATAATTAGTAGAGGTATAATCAAACATATGGTTACAGCAAGCAAAAAGATTTGGTCGTACCCGATGCGAAGTACCCCTCAAATTTGCTTGCTTCCTCAAGCTGTGCGGCAGCTTGATCCAGCCAAGATTTCTCAGCTTTTGCAATGAGATCAAGCGCCTGAGATGAACGTAATGTGAACATATACCAATGAGAAAGAAGAATATACCAACACTAATACTACGAAAATGGACGACTCAAATTTCACAGCCAATTTATATATAGTAAGCTCTTGAAATAAGTTGAAAAGATACAACAATTGTTAAATCGACAACATATGAAACAGAGAATCATACCTCGTTTATCTCGTCTATCACTTCTTGAACTCTACGAATCTTCTTCTTTATGGACTTCTCGGCGAGCCAATTCCTCAACACAGTACCCGAGATGAAGAAACCCATTCTCTGATCTCTGTTACCAAAATCCAAACAAATCAAATTTCGCATCAAAAAAAAATCAAAACTTTAACCCATCGGTCGACAAAAATTAGGTTCTCCTATATAAACTCGGTGAATTAGGGTAAAATTCACGGCAAATAATGTAACAGAAGTCTTCTACAGTAGAAATTTAAAGTATAAATTCGAGCCTGACGGATGCGAAAGCAATATAGTTATATAGATATGAGTGGAAGGAAAATCAAAGGACCTTGCTTGGATTAGTTGAGATCACAGAGAAAACACGACGACAACAACACAAAGGGAGAGAGGATAAGCTTTTTCTTTCTTTTGGTTTATGCCGGTTATTATTTTCCGATCCTCTTATTGGACCAAAACGAATATAAAATAATAAATTAACATTTTTAGTAATCACTTACCATTTGTAACAATAAAATCTTTAATAAATATGTCAAATGTTTGATCGGAGAGGGAAAATTTACTTTTTCTTTTCTATTTTTTTTATTTATATCAAATATTTAAAATTTAAACTATGCATCTACTTTAGGATATTTCCTAATTAAATAGTATTGTTTAACATAAATTTTTTTTTTCGTTTATTTTTTAATTTGGATTAAAAATAATAATTAAAATACTCAAATTTGAATTTAAAATTCACAATCACTAAAAATATTTAGTTTCTTAAACCGTATCTTTAGAAAATAAAAAGATATAAATTTTAAATTCACTTAACATTGTTTTATATAAATTTTTTTGGGTTAATACTTAATAGGCATGCTTTGGGTGATATAATGGGCCTCAATTAAAATAGGCATGCTTTTTATACCGTAAATGTAAAACACCCTAGCAAACTAACTTCCGATCGTCTCTTCCAGTAAAAAAAAAATATTTGCATCTGCAAGAAACCAAAACCCTAGCCAACAACTTCCGATGTCTCTTCTTCAGATCATTTAAAAAACAAGTGTTATAATTCAATATCGAATTCAATAAAGGCTTACCAAAAGAATTTTTTTTTTAGCCCGACTAGCCTTCTTCAAAGTTCTGACAACGGGTTGAGAAATCTGAGCGGTTTGAAGTGTCTAAACGATATCAGTTAATAACATTTCAGCATCAAAAGAATCTAACACAAAAACAAAGAATCTAATTACCTCATCCGTGAGCACCGTGATGGAGGCTTTTATCGCGTCCACCTTGCGGCGATAGAAGTCGCGATCTTTGTAAACCTTTGCAATGGCTGCAACATCCTCTACTGGCAACCGTAGAATTTCCTTGTCAGCGTCACGAATTTGTCTACTTGTTGAAAAAAAAAATTTCGTACAAATATGAAAATTGGTTTAGTTAATTTCCAAAAATTAATTCTTATGTATACACATTTTTTTCTTCTTTTAGTTACACTTTTAAAATAGTTCTCCTATATACTATGTCCATATAAAAAAAAAANTAAAAAAAAAAAAAAAAAAAAAAAAAAAAAAAAAAAAAAAAAAAAAAGACAACTACCATTCTTCGACTAAAATCAACTATTTAACGTTTCATGATAATATTACAAAGCTGTAATATATGCTCATTCTATCATCTTTACATTACGGGGGGTGTATTGAACTGGACATTTAAAGTGATTTGAGTTGTATTGGTTCATTGATTTGTGAATGCATATAGGATTTGAAAATCCGTATTGATTTTGAAATTAAAGACATAT
>OVBW01002184.1:0-12590 GCA_900406355.1 Erysimum pusillum | reverse complement strand
ATATGCTTTAAGGTTACCCTATATGCAATGACTTACTTTGGATATTAACTGCAGAATTAAGATTACCTATGGTTACTTTTATCTTAATTTGAAGACTGGTTTTTCTAAGTACACAAAGAAACGGCGGTCAAGGGAGAAAAAGTTTCTCACTTCTGGTAAATTCGTTTCTGGTAATTTGTTTATCTTTTTCCTTGTGGGTGGGCCTGTTCAATGTCTGAGCTACTCTGTTTCATTATCCGTGGACTATCTACCAGAGCCTATAGGTTGTGCTCATGGGTGAAATGATTGATTTATGTGTCTGCTTTACAAGTTAAATTAGAAGGCACAGAGTGTCTTTCAATTTTGGCGATATAGCTTTTACCTTCATAGAAACAATGTTGATATCATTATTGATTATCCCATAACATGGCTAATGAAGCTTTTGTCGAGAGTCTGCTACCCTTTAGTCCTCTACTCTTATGACATTGCTGCGATTTTATCAACTTATCATGTCCTTGCAGTCTCCAAGCACTGCATAACAAGCTCATAGCTTTTAGCAGTCTGACAATGAAATAGTCAATGTTGTGTGGACTCTTGTCCGTGTGTCCGCCTCTGATGAAGCAGATAGTATGAGACTTTTGGTGTCTGATTTTCTTTCCAGGGTATCTTTCATTCTCTTTGTGGTCAGTATCTCTTGCTTGGCGAGTTTGAGTATATGGTCTTATTTTCTCTGATATTTACTGTAGGTTGGTATTAGGGACCCCCACACTGTTGATTTAACATCTCAAACCCTTTGGGTCAGTTTTCTAACTTTCCTACCTATTCAGATTTGACCGTGCTTGTTTCTTAATTTTTGTCAATTGTTTTATTGGTCTTAGGTTTTCGATTTTTTACCTGTAGAAATTTGATTGTCTCCTTCTTGGAAAGGCTAATTGTTTGCAAGTTTTGCTTTCTCCTTGTTTTAGGGAATTCTTTCAACCGAAAGGGGCCGCCAAGCATTATCATCTTTCGATTCATGTGAGAGATCTTCGATTGAGGTGAGCTTCCTTCTATGCATCAGCTTTCTAGTCATATTATGATATTTATGAATGGATAAATAGTCAGTGACCATATTGAAAAATGAAATGTGTGTATATTGGATTATCCATTCTTGTTAGGGTATCCTAAGTTCAAAACAGCTCAGTCTGTTCAGAAGTCTTTTTTCTTCTTTTTTTGTTTTTGTTTTGTTTTTGTAGGTGCATGGCAGGGGAGTGAACATTGACATTCTAGAAAGATCTTACTGGATAGCCAAAACAGTTTGAAGGTAGTTTAATTATTCCATGTTGAAAAGGGGATTGCAAATAAAAGTTATTTTGCATGTTTCATGCAGTAGAGAAAGTGGTTTTTGTGCCAACTTCTAATCGTTCCTTTTCTTTGTGGTTTTTGTGCCAACTTCTAATCGTTCCTTTTCATCTGGCTCATTATGCAGATGCTGTAACCAGTAGTTCTTCTAAACAGCTTCAAACTCCAAATTTTTTTTCTTCTGTTGTGGGGTGAAACTGGGGAAAACTAACTAGTGTGCTTAATATTTCAGACGGAAGAGTTGGAGGTGCTTATTAAACGGTTTAAGAGTTCAAAGAAGGCAAGTAGTAGTCTTCTTCCGTTTGTATGATCGCTAAACAGATCTCTTATCAAAGAACAATATGATTGCCAGTCTAGGCAAGTCTCTCATTTAATTTCATACTTGGTCTTTTACTGTACTAGGCGGAGCAATCTGATTATTCACTGAAGATCCAAGATCTGCAGAAACAACTAACAAAGAAGAAGCAGAAAAACTGCAGGTGTTCTTTATTCTGCCTGCTAATCTGGCTGCTGTGGAAAAGTCAGTCATGGTTCTAGATAAGTGATATTTACTGATACTTGATCTCCCCCATTATCCTCAATTTTGTAGGATGATAGGGATAACTTTCTGAAACTTGCATTGGAGGGGTACAAAGGTTGTCTGAAAATTGGTGACAAGTATGATGTTCGAGTGGTACGTTAATCTAAATATTTTAGTGAGATCTGCATATAATGTAAGATGTGAATTAGTAGTGTCTAGAGTCAAATATAGAATCCCGCATATAATGTAAGATGTGAATTAGTAGTGTCTAGAGTCAAATATAGAATCCCATGAGAAGTTTCAATTGTTAGGTTACAGCCTCTAATGAATCTGCATTATCTATGTGTCGCTATTGTGAATTCGTCACTCTAGAACTAGTCAGAGTTGTGTTTCTTGATATTCGTTCACATCTATCAAGTTGTCTTTTCTTTCCCTGTTTTGGGTTGCGGTCATAGCTGCTTGTCAATATTTCTTACTTGGGTTTGTCTTTTTATAGTTATCAGTCAATTCAATCTTTCTTTGGTTTTCGGATACGTGATAGTTGATAATGGCTCCACATAGATTATATTTAGTTCCATGTGGAACGATCGATAGATCTCTAGTTCAGTGCTTAATTGTAAATGCAGACTTGTACAGATAGGGTGTGTAAGGTTTGGGACATATAAACACCAGGTTCATGATAGATAGATATTCAATGTTTTCTCTGGCCAACATGGTGTATTCCACTATATTGTTTATTACAGAAACACTGTCGGAACTAATTCTTTTTTCTACAGGTATTTCGACAAGTATCCATGTGGTTCAGCCTTGCCTCCCAAAAAATGTTATTGCTAACATGTTGAGCACCATTAATGAGGTACTTAACTAATGGGATCCGATTTTATCTGCCATAGAGAAGGAAGTCGTTGGTTTTCTCTCCAATCTTGTTTAATTTAGCAATCTTCATCTCCTTAAACATTCTTGCAGGTTCAGTCTTACAAATTTGTACCACTTGTTTATCAAATTGCTTCAAGGTTGGGCAGTTCCAGAGATGAATCAGGATCTAACAGCTTTCAGGTGGATTACACTTATACTTGGCTATCATATAAAGCTTGAGACTATGCTAATCTCTACGATTTATTACTTGCAGTATGCTCTGGTTTCACTTATCAGAAAAATGGCCATTGATCATCCATACCATACAATCTTTCAGGTTCTGAAGATCCATTTCTGTACTCGTTATGTTTCTTCTTTCCTGTTTGGTTAACTGGCATAGTACTTGCTAGAATTGCACAAGGTAAAATTCCTTGGATGTCCTATGACATCCTGAATCTGTTGAAAGAAGGTGAAACAGTAAAATTTGTTGTGCTGTGTAGCATGCCATCAAAATTACATTATTAGCAAATGACTCTGTCTATCTTTTTTCGAAGTTACGTTTCTAAATGCTGGATATCATATTTTTCTTTTGCTTTTGGTTCTAGCTTCTAGCTTTGGCAAATGGTGTCCTATCAAGGATAACCACCGGAGTAGAAATTCGTTTGCAGCAGAGCATCTCTTGCAGGATGTATCGCATTATCACGGGCCTATGATTAGACAATTAAACCTTATCTTCACCTATGAAACGTGAACAGTAAAAAATGAAGTGTCCAAATCATATGTAGCATTTTTGATCTGTTGCTGGTTTCATATATGTCAATAAATTTTCCGTTTTCTTTTCGTGGATGCAATCTGAAAGTTGTCTGCTCAAATAATCACACTCGAGCATGAGGGAAACTGGACTAGGGCACTGGAGTATTATACTATTATGACTTGCAAGCTCGTTCACAGAAAATGGTGGATCCTGGTAGCCTTTCTGAAAATGGTGGAACGATTTCAGCCAAAAACTAGTCCGCGACATTCTGTTTTGGGTGAAGGGGACGTCCAGAAACAACCATTCAAAAGACTCATTAGGTCGTTGTAGCAGACAGGCTGTATGCATGTCCTGGATCTGTATTGTCGGGGCTTGACTTCTCTGGAAGGATGCTTTCAGTATGATCCAGAGTTCATCGAGTTGCAGGTATGCATCCTGAATTGGCTAAGTTTTCTTCTTTTTTTCAATACATGGAAGTCTCTCATCTCTAAATAAGGTTGTTGGGTTAATACATATATATTTTATGGATAAAGAAAAGATATGATAAATCGGAGATCTTGAAAGAGAAGGTGAGCAAAAATGATTAGCAGATAACAAATTTTTTGGTTGAAACATTGCCCCGAATTTTGCTTTAACAATTTACTAACCGAACAAGACTTAGCTGTGGTACTTAAGTTGTGGTGCTTACGTGATAATTAAGCTGCAAATCGACTTCTTGCTTGCAGTATAAGGCTGCATGGCGTGCAGGAGAATGGGATTTTTCATTAGTTTATCCACAAACGCACTGCCAACCTCTGCAACATGTCAAGAACAATAATTATCATGAACATCTGCACTGGTAAACATTTCTGTTCTTATGTCCCAATGATGCTATTCTTTAGCCATTAGATATGTCCCAATTACGGATGAGACATTAGCTCCCACCTTAGGCGTGTCTCCTTCTCCATGCCTTAACATGTTTATCCGCAGTTGTTTGAGTGCATTGCAAGAAGGGGATTACGATGGGTTTTATGGAAAACTGAAGGATACTAAGAAAGGTAATGCATGATTTCAGTTTATCACCATCAGATTGGACGGTTGTAAGCTTCTATTGGGTAAGAATGTTTGCTTTTTCTCTTTTGAGGAGGTTGTGTTGTCCATTTCCTGTGCTAATGAAGAAAGCACTTCTGGTATGGAATTTTAAATTGATATTAATGCACAACACCTTCTTTCATCATACTTGTCATTTGGTTGCCAAATTATAATTCTTCTCCGTATTGTTCATGTCTTTGACTCTTTAACTTGATAATGGTCTTTCTTTTGCCACAACCCTTTTAAAGATTAGCACGCTCTGTGAGTGCCATACTTTGTTTCTTGGTTAAGGTCATCATGATCTTCACTGGCTAATTAACTCTGCAAGAGCTGCCAACTCTAACTTATCCAGGTGTAGCAAGTTCCAAAACTTAACTATGTTGAGATACTCACCTTTTTAAAAAATACCTTTCCATCTCAATTTCCTCACAAAAATATATCCCATAGACTAAAATTTTCATGTGTGAACTTTCAAGCTGAGGAATTTGTGGATGCAAGCTGCATGTTCATTAAGATCTAAGGAAATGTGCTGATTCTAAAGATTTGGTTTGACTTTTCCCACGTTTTGATTTTTGATGTTTTACTATGTCCAGATTCTTCATTATCTTGGACTAGTTTGGGATCTTCGCTGGATGACATCTTCACATCAAAAAGTTCATGGTTATCCTGTCAATCAAATGACATGCACAGACCCAACAATGGATCAGGTATTTTTCCCTTGTAACTTCTTTTTCCAAGTGGTTGTTCACTTGCTTCTAGTGAATGATTTAAAGTTGTAAGAATTCTTATTAATAGTAATAAGTCATACGTTGGAAAAATACCAAGGTTATTTAGGATCTTTCATTTCTAATTGGATTTTAGTCATGGGAGTGCGCATATATGTGCAAACTATCTAGAAGCTAAGTGAGATAATCTTGTTGCCTGAGGCCATGTTTAATTATGAAATATAGTTGTCGTGGCTAAACAATGATTGGAGCCTATTATTACGCAAACCCAGTTGCACATGAATTTGTTGGAGCCATTTTATTGCATTAAGGCGAGTTCTCCTCCAAATCCTGGGATGTGAGGAATGTACCATGCAACATCTTTTGCAGTCTGCTTCGTTATTTCGCAAGGTATGTAGAATGTGAAAAGCTACAGTTTCACTTATAGTATAATGCAGTGGACCAACACAATGTGAAAAGCTACAGTTTCACTTATGTAGCTTAGCGGGGCGAGGAGACTGCGGGATGCAATAATATTAGGTTTCCAGCTACAGAGAGCTCCGGGAAGATATCTTTCAGTTCCAGAATGGTATCAAGTAGCTGGAAACGAAGCTGGGATTCCCTCGGTTGATCAGACGCGGAAATCCTCCAAGTGTGTTTCGTCATGAACTTGTAGTCTCTCAAATGTGACTTAATTGGAATTATATCTTATGTGTTTTACTAACAGGTTTGTAGAAGGCTTTGAAATTCTTCATGGAGACCACCATAGTCTTTCAGATACGATCAGTTTCTCGGATAGTTTGGCCACATTAGCTAAAATAGAGCATTTGGCGGCTGCCGCACTTTTCAACTGGGAGGTTTGTTCCACTATTGGATTCAATGAAGTTTGTGAGTTTTGAGGAACTAATGAAGTTTGTGTGGCCATTCAGGAGGATATTGTTGTGGCGAGAGCACCCGGAAGACTTGATGTAATGGGAGGCATTGCTCATTACTCTGGAAGTCTTGTCTTGCTGGTTAATTTCCTCTTCAAGATTCATCCTTTATTGGTGTTTATTATTCATCTTTAACAGAAGATTGTTTTTTTTGTTATCTGTTAGATGCCTACGAGAGAGGCGTGTCATGCCGCTGTGCAGAGGAATCATCCCAGTAAACAGAAACTCTGGAAGCACGCCGAAGCAAGACATCATTCAAGAGACACTCCAATACTTGAGATTGTATGTTCTTCTCGATACTCTCTGACTCTACCTGACCTTTGTCTAAAACGTTTTTGAAACTTCAGGTTTCATTTGGATCTGAGTTGAGCAATAGAGGGCCAACTTTTGATATGGACTTGTCTGATTTATTGAAGAGGATGGGAAACCAATATCCTATGAGAAAGCGTACCATTACTTTTCCCGGGATCCGTCTCAGAAGTTAATTCATCTTTTTCTCCTCATTTTCAGACACTTCATTCATAAAGTTTTTGATATATTATAACATTGAGTCCTTTTCTAGGTGGGCGGCATATGTTGCAGGTACAATTCTGGTACTAATGAGAGAGCTGGGTGTTCGATTTGAAGACAGCATAAGCATACTGGTAACAAAACTTTATTGACTTAACTGTCATGAACTGCAATGAATCTAATCCTTTACATACCGTTTTCAGGTGTCTTCAACGGTCCCTGAAGGCAAAGGAGTATCTTCCTCTGCTTCAGTTGAAGTAGCTACCATGTCTGCTGTTGCTGCTGCTCACAGTTAGTACAACGTCTTCGCAGTAACTAACAAATGAGTAGATGATTCATTGAGCTGAATGTGCAGGTCTTGAAATATCTCCGCGTGATGTGGCTTTGCTTTGCCAAAAGGTGGAGAATTATGTTGTTGGGGTACCTTGTGGAGTGATGGATCAGATGGCTTCAGCTTGTGGAGAAGCTAACAAGCTTCTGGCTATGATCTGTCAGGTACTTTCTCTCTTCCTTTCCTTCAAAACTTGATTTTCTCAAAAGAGTAATAACCGGGCTTCTATTAATCTCTGCAACCAGCTGAGATACTAGGACTTGTTCAAATACCTTCTCATGATCTTCACTGGCTAATTAACTCTGCAAGAGCTGCCAACTCTAACTTATCCAGGTGTTGCAAGTTCCAAAAGTTAACTATGTTGAGATACTAAAATTTCCTCACAAAAATATATCCCATAGTCTAAAATTTTCATGTGTGAACTTTCAAGCTGAGAAATTTGTGGATGCAAGCTGCATGATCATTAAGATCTAAGGAAATGTGCTGATTTTAAAGATTCCGTGTATCTTTGGTATACAATGGTTTTGACTTTTCCCACGTTTTGATTTTTGATGTTTTACTATGTCCAGATTCTTCATCATCTTGGACTAGTTTGGGATCTTCGCTGGATGACATCTTCACATCAACAATGGATGACATGCACAGACCCCGTGACTTTGTTGTTACCAGTTATGTATCAGGTCGTAAGAGATACAAAGATTCCCTCTCAATGTTCTATTCACAAATTAGAGGTGTGTCTTCTCAATTTTGTCTCAGATAATATCATCTCTCTCTCTGTTGATTGTCACTTAGAGGTGAAACTGTCTAATTTTGCATAATGATGCTATGAAACCAGACCACGCACTTATTTTCTTGTGCATACTACGTGAGCAGCAGATAGAGAGCCTTAATTAGCATTTTATGTTTAAAAGGCTGATGCTATAGAACGCATGATCTGTTAAAAGATTGTGGATATAATGCTCTCAAACCAGGTTTGTGATTATTTGTGTGATGCAGGATAAGCTGAAGGGATACTCAGGAGAATTTGCAAAAGTCGTTTACTGATGAAAAGCCAGGGATCACTTACTCATTCCTTTTGGTCCTAATACTGAAGCTCTTTCGACTGATTCTAGGTAGAAGAAGCCTGAACCTGTTCATATGCGTCTTGTAAGTTACTTACATGTCACACCAGGTTTCTTTTGTCTCGATAACTATGACATTTGACTGGTATGCTCATATGTCTGTCTTTTCAGGGCATTAAAAACAAAAATAAACTTGTTCCCCAACTCATGGAGCAGCTTGGTTACCCTAAATCTGCTGCATAATTCCGAGATAAACTTATTCGATTCTCAACAATTATCCATATTAATTACTCTTGAGGTGCATGCTTTTGATTCCTTTTTTGTTGTGTGTAGTTGGCGCTCAAGGCCAGTCAATTGCTCGAACAGACCAACCTAAGTGAACTTACTCTGAGGAAGAAGTGAGTTCTAGCCTCTGTCCTGCAGGTGATTGTGTGATCAGTTGTATAATTTAGAGATATAGACAAAGGATTTACTAACATACTTTCCTTGGATTCATATATGTTTTGGAGCCGGAGCATGCACGTTCTGATTTCAAATGTTCTCCTGACGAGTTTAATACAAACATGTCTAACCTTAGAAGAAACTCGATCCCTCCAGCACTTATTACTCCCTCTCCTGAAAACCCTTTCTATTGGCATATGGAGAGAGATTCACAACCGTTCAGAGACATGAAATCGAAGCTGCAGAGAAATCTTATTATCAAGCTCTTCATCCTCTGTGTTTGAGAGTGCTGATACACCGCGAAGCTGTTACGACAGAGAATTTGTCAAAACAGCTGAGAAAGCCTTGATAATGTGGGACTTCAAGAATCAAAGGTTGCATTGAGTTTAGTGGAATCCCTAGGCATTTCTCTTCTTCGAGTCCCTTTCCGAAGGTTCTCTCTCTCTCGCTCTCTCTCTCTCAATATCCATAGGGAGAGAATCTAAGTTTTTAAAATCATGGTGATGCACAGGTGGCTCAGTTAGAGATCAGTTGGTCTCTTGTCAATCTCGATTCCATCCAGCTTCCTTCTAGAGACAACTTTGGGATTGAGAGGTGAGTTTTAATATTAGCACTCTGATTATACTTATCTCATGCTTAATATAAAGTTTGGTTGAAATGTGAGAAACCTGAATTAGTTTCTCTTAGTGCTCTCGCTTTGATTTATTATTTTCCTTGTTTTAATAGGATGGGATGATTGGTTTCTCGGCATTTTCCCATGATCTATATGAAATTTCGGGTATTCTATTGATATCTTTCGAATCATACACTTGGGTTTATATCTAGCTTGATAATGTAACTGATTAGTTATGCACTTTTTTCTGTGATGATGATGAAGATGTTTACCATGATGCCACCTGAGATTAATATATGGTCACTGAGGTTCCAAGTATATTTCCTGGTCTATTAATATTGTTGAACATCCGCATTTGTTGTTCTTTGAAAGTCAAGTTCTCTTTGGTCAAACAAAGGGCTTACACGTGTTATATTTACCTTTTTAGCATGTTTATGTTAGTTATTTGTATTGTTCTTCTTTTGTCTCCTGTCAGTTCATGTGAACAAGGCTCCATTTCTCTTAGTCACTAGCTTATGTGGTTTAATTTATGCAGTAAAGGAAAAACTGGGCACATTCCATTCAGAGACTCAAAAACAGACACACACACATCAGTCTTTCTTGGGAGAAAATGTCAGTACTGCCATAATTTGACTATAAGTCTTGCAAGAATTTATGTCGAGAAATCAAGCTAGAAACACACTGTTATTTGAAAGATGCACAAAGTTAAAAGTTCATTCACTGTGAACTGTGTGGCTAACACGTGTATGAACTTGCAACAGGTATTGATTTTTAGAGCAAGCCAAATGTGTGGGTGAACTTCTATGTCTTAAATTTTACGTGTTTTACTGTCTGGTGGAGGATCCATGACCATGATGAGTTCTCAGATTTCCAGTTTGGTAAGTTGAATGATATCTCATTTTGTGATGGATTTGGAACCAGAAGAGTTGGTGGCAAAATAGTTGCTTGATGGAAGTTTCGGCTTAGATTTGAAACTAGTTTTCCTCATATCCTCTAGCCTGTGCTTAATAAACCGATAAATTGGTGGCAAAATAGTTTCATTTGCTGATAAAAATTTAGTGAAATACTAGCAGAGAGAGTTGGCCAAAATGGAAAGTGAGTTGAGAAGCCTGGTTACGCCACTGAAAGCTCTCTGACATTTGGAACATGCTAGAAAATGTGTAGTCAGTGCATTTACTATAAAAAGAAGTGTTGCACATTTGGATATTTGAAGAAAGCATTTGATCATACTATTAGAGAGGCCTGTAAGGATTAGAGTGCATAGAATCAAATGTAATTTTATCTTGTCAATCCATGCGTGGATTATTTATTTTCATTAAAGATACCTTATGTTATATTTCATCCAATTACTTGTAGAAAGACAGGGGTCAACAAGAAAGTGCTTAAAAAAACTGGAATATTACAGAAGGTAACGCATGCTCTTTACTTTGATCTCTACTTTAATCTTTGTTTATTTTTTTCTGACACGGCATTAAGATGCAGTTTTTAGTCTATCATGATTGAGCCAATGGATTTTATTAATAAGTTTTGTGAAGGTTGAATTATATCAGTAGATATCTTTGTGCTTTTCACTCTGTTTGTCTCTCTTTTCTGCACTTCTTGTCCAGGTTCTAGATGCTACCTCAGCAATGATTCATGGGGTTCGCATGGATCACATCTTGCGGCCATTTCTCATGCTTCAAGATATTAGTAACAAATACCTTTACCATGTTCCTATTCATAATTATTATCTTATGGGTGAATTATATATTTATATGTTTTTCTCATGCAGCCATGAATACCAGCTAACCATGGGAGTCTTCTGGAAACGTCTTAGTTACACTGGAAACATTTGGTGGCATGTCTATAAGGTAAAGGATAAACCCTATACAGTAGCTTGTTTCTGATGTGACGGTGAATGAAATAAATATTTGCTGGGTAACCTGGGTTATCTCTTGAAGCGCATAGATCAGAACGTGTCATAAAAATTGTGAATATCAAATTTTGGTAATGACTACATAGTAGTAATTTATTTTTAGATGGATACAATCTTTTTTTCGTATCTCAGATGTTGATTTCTTACTAATTATTTGTTCTTCAGTATAGCGATTCTTGATTGACGGGATGGTGGAGGTTTGAGTTATGATCTATCTCACTTCTTACAGGTAAAGAAAGAGTTAGTCCAACAAGCACGACAAGTAGAGCTTGTACCGAGATTGATGATCTTTGATGAAAAGTTAAAGAAGAAAAACAACCAGAAAAAGAGACATCATCAACATATAATCAGTGAGTTAAATGACTATTATATTCACATGTTAGTTTTACAGAAAGCGTGGATATCCTTTCACTGCCAATTATTAATTCGTCTTTTTCCAGGTTTTGCTAGAACATCAATACCCCAAGCTTGATGTTTCTCAGTACATGGGAAAATACAAAACCACTAAGCCCTATATCAGCTCACTGCTCTAGTATATCTCCAAGATCAACTGAATACAATTATGAAGAGAATTTGCCACCCTGCTTTCAGATTTCAGGATAGGTTTTGCATCAAGTAGGATGTTATACGGGTCAAGGCAAAGACGTCTTTATGGTATCCCGCTCTCCCTCTTTCTCATTATATCTACTAGTCTTAACTCTTAAAAAAAAATTCTATCTTGTGACCAGTGCTTATGTGGTTTTGTATTACGTTGTATCTTGAAAAGGGGAAATTTCCTTCAAAGGTACTCTAATATCAGTGCTCTCTTTTGTATTTCTCGTATTAGTACTTTTTCTTCTTGAATTGCAGCATATGTCTCTTTTGCATTCTCAAGTGTCAAAGCACTAAAGATGTAGTTACCAAGGCTCACTAAACCAGTATCTCTCAATGATCAACTGTATACAATCATCTTCTTTTTCGCCTTTAGACGATAAAACCTCAACTCATTCACTTTAGCTTTTCTTGACAATTTAGCTCTTTTCCATTTCTTCTCTTTTCTTGTAGGCACAATATTGTTACCATTGACATTGTTAAAAGCAAACCTAACCACATTATCATCTCTTCTTAGCTCTATAGTTGAATTACTCAAGTAACGTCTGTTAAACACACCATCATACGCAAAAAGATTCTGTCTCTGAGCTTGTAGAAAAGGTCTTGACTTAACATAATTGGAGTAATTAGAGGAATGAAGATGAAGCAAGAAGGTCCTGCAAAAACCATAGAAGCATGTTTATAAGAAGACATTGAATGAAAGCAAAATACTTTAANGGATTGTTTTGGTTCGTTTTTGAACCAGATTATTGATCTCGATTCTCTAAAATATGGTACTAATTTTTATTTTTTCTGTGTTTTTTTTTTTTTACAGCCATTTTTCAAATCTGGCGATGAATACCCTACATCGATTACAACTTCGAGGTCCAGTTTAATTCATTATCTAACTATGAGATAAGAATAAGAACAAAGAGAGGTGTTAACATTATGAAACCAAAAATTTGGTGAATAAAAAAATAATATAATTTGAAA